>MU380484.1:0-28283 GCA_022495085.1 Xylaria sp. FL1042
ATTTTTTATATATTTTTTTATTTTTTTTAAAGGTTTTTTAATAAAAAAAAAGTTAATTATTAACTTAAAAGTTTTATTAACTAATATAACTTTTACGTTTACTTATTTAATTTACTTTTATTTATTTAATTTATTTTTATTTTTTTAATTTATTTTTATTTATTTAATTTACTTTTATTTATTTACTTTTATTTATTTAACTTTATTAATTATTTTATATTAATTATATTAACCGCGTTAACCGCGTTAATATATAGCTTATATAATTATATAATTATATAGCTATAAAAATATTTAAAAGTTTTTAAGCTATTATTTAAAGTAAAAAAAAGCGTTAAACATTAAATTTTTATTTAGCTTATATATTTAATAAATATTTAAGCTAAATTAAATATAAAAACTAGTTAAATTAGTTAAATATATTAAAATTAAAGCTTAAATTAATTAAAATTAATTAAAAAGGCTTTATTTGTTTTATTTTATTTATATAAAACGCTAGCTAAAATAAATTAAAAAAATATTCTTTATTAAAAGCTTTTATTGTTTTAATAAAATCGGCTATTATAAAAAAGTGCCTACTGCTAAGTTATAATATAATAAAGCTTTAAACTGCGCTTATATTTTATAGTAAATTAAATATATATATATAAGCTAGTAAGATTAATATTAAATAGCTTATAATAATAAATTTTTTAATATTTTAATAAAAAAAATAGTTAATTAAAAACGCTAAAAAAGATTGCTATATTTAATATTTTTTTTTAATTTTTAAAAATAATTTACGCTTTTGCTTTTTTTTTAATATGCTTAAGTTAAAATATATATGCTTAAATTTATTATAACGCGCTATTATTTCTTTAATTTTTAAACTATCGGAGTATAATATGCTAGCTATTGCTATTATTTCTGCTAAGCAAGAACTATATTTAGCAACTATAAGTTAAGCTTTATTTTTAAAAAGCTTTTTAGCGTAATTATTTAATATAAATATAGCTTTATTAATTTAAGCCTGTTTTTATTATTTTAACGTAAAAACTAATTACTTTGCGCAGTTTAAAATAATATGCTTTTTTTAGTTTTTAAAAAAGTTTTTAATATAACCTAGTATAATATATTTTTTATTTTAATAATAACTTCGACCGGTATAGCTAAATATTTTTAAATTTTAGCTTAAATTTTTATACTTATGTAAAAAATAACCGACTATTTTTTATTAAGCTTTTTTATTTTTATATATGCTAAGAGTTATTAATATATAAACTAAAAAAAAAATTAATTATTAGTATAAGTTTTATTTTATATTAGTTTATTTTTAGTTAAGTTTATTTTAAAAATAATAGCTGCTTTATAATTATTCGGTAACTTAAGATTAATACCTTTTATATAAGCTTTATTTAAAAATATTAAATATAAATTAAGCTAAGTTATATATAATAATATTTAAAAAAGCTTTAAGCGCTTTTAATAATTAATAATATATAATTTATTATTATTATTTATAAATATTATAGCTTATATTTTAATATTTATAACTATATATAACTAGGTTTATATAACCTGCTTATTATTTAATTTTAATATTTAAGCTTTAATATTAAAAATTATTTATATAAGCTTTTTAAAATTAACTATAGTTTTAATAAAGCGTTTAATATTTATTATAAACGCGTTAATTAAAGCAAAAAATAATATAATAGTATTTTTAAGTTAAAAAAGATATTTTAGCACTAGTATATTAATATATAACTATAATAAAAAATTAAAATTTTTTATATTAATAAAAAGTAGTTTATAAAAGTTATTAGTGTTGTTAAATCTAGTAATATAATAAATATTAGTTTTTTTAATATTTTATTTAAAAGTAAAAAGCTTATATAAAAATTCTTTTACTTGCTTAAAAAAAATAATATGCTTTAAAAAATAGTTTATAATATTTTTTTTATATTAAAAATATAAAAAAATATTATTAATATATTAAAAGCGGTCTTTTAAATTAATATTATTTAATTAGTAAAAAAATATTAATAAATAAAAAATATTTTTTACTTAAATATTATATTTAATGCTTGTTTAGTTTAACTTTATAAAATGCTTAAAAGTAATAAAAAGATTATTATTTTTAAAGCTGCCGTAGTAATAAATTAAACAGGTGGTAAAATAACATAGTAATTAAGTGCCTGGTTTTTTTTTTTGCGACAAATTTACTACCTGTTTATATATAAAAAAGCGTTGGTTTAAATTTAACTTATACCGCAAAAAACATAATTTAAAAAGTAAGCTTTAGCTATTAGTTTTTGCTATATTTTACTTTTTTAAAACCCTTTTATTATATTTACTTTTTATAATAAAAAATAAGCTAATTATAAACTTTATAAAATATATTTACTTGTTTGCTATAAGTAATTATTAGTATATTTTTATATAACCCTTAAAAAATTAAACTAAAAACGCTATTATTTTTAAAAGCTTTTTATAATATAAAATAATAAAAGTTATTTAGTGTTATTAAAAGTAATAACTTTAATAATATTATAATATATAATAAAACCTAAAAATATTAAAATATAACTATTTAAATAGCAAATAAAAAAATAGCTAGTTAAAGGCTATAATTATAATAAATATTAATTTATATAAGGCTAAGCGATTACCTTAAGCTATAGCTTTATAAGCTACGCGATTTTTAAAGGATAAAATAATAAAAATATATTACGTAAAAGGTTTTTTATCTAGCCTTTTAAAGTATAGTTTTTTTTTATATAAATAATTATTTATAAAAAAACTACGCAGCTTTAGCTATATAATAGGTTAAATAATAATAAAAAAATTAAACAAATAAAAGCAATTATTATATTTAAATAATTAAACTTTAAATAAAGCGTTAAGTTATTTTTTATTTAATATAATATTATTAATTAAGTCGGCAGCATATAAAAAATAGCTAGTTTAAAGTTAATATACTAGCGCTTGCTAAATATAAATATAAAAATCTTTTTAATTAAAATATTTTAAAAAAAAAGCAGTAAAAACTTTATACTTTTTATTTAAAATTGTTTATTTTTAGCTTACTTTGCAGTATTAATTTCTTTTTAGCTTAAGCTATATTATATAATATATTTAAAAACAGCTTTTTTAATATATTTTAGCTGCTTTATTATTAAGAATTTATTAAACTTTTTTTTATATATATAACTTGTAATTTTTTTTAAAAATATTTTACTAGCATCCGGCTTTAAAATATATATTTTAAAAAACCTGCTATTATTTTAAGTATTAATAATAATAAACTTTTAAGCTTAGTTTATAATATTAGCAGCTAATAAATAAACTAAGTTAAAGACTTGCTATATATATAATTAACAAGCAAGATTTATTTTAATTAGCTGCTAAAAACTTATAATATATATAAGCTTAAATATAAGGCTAAAATTTTTATTACTTTTATTAATAATATTTTAAAAGCTATTATTAAAAAAATCTTAAATATATATAAATAAGTAATTAATAGTTTATTTGTTAATATTTTTAAAATAATAATATTTAACCTTTAATAATTAAAAAAAGAAAATATATTTTAGTTAAACTAATAAAATATTACTATTATTTTTATATTTTTATATTATTTTATTAATAATATTAGCGATTTAATTTAAGTAAATATTTATAAAGTAAAAAAAAAGTATATAATAAACTTTTTAACTTAAAAAACTATTTAGCTTTAAAATAAGCATTTATATTATTTATTTTAATTATAGCTTTATAATAATTATATAAGTAAGCTATAATTTATTAGCTAATTTTATCGCTATTATTAATATAATTATAAAGCTTTTGCTTTTATTTATATTTAATTATATAATAACGTTATAGTTAAAGCTTAAATTTATTATTTTAAATATAATTTACTGCTATAAAATGTTTAGCAAGTTGTTTTTTTTTAATATTTTTTTAAAAAAACAGCCTTTAGTTTATTTTTTTTTTTTAAATTAATTAAATAAATAGTTTTATAAATTAATTAATTAGCTTATATATAGCTGCAAGCTTGCTGCTTTTACTAAAAAGCATGCTAACATGTTTTTAAAAAGCTATAATAAGCGTGTTTATAGTAAGTCTTATATTATAATTTACTAGTTTATTAATAAAAAAATCTTTTATTAGTATATTAATAGCTTTTTTGCTGCGTTTTATTGCTGCTATTAATGCGGCCGCCTAGCTTTATAAAATTTTTTATAATTTTTTAAAAAATCGTAATTATAGCTTATAGTTTTTTAAGCTTATAAAATTATACGCAAAAGTTTAAAAAAATAAAAAAGTAAAAGCGTGTTAAGCTATATAAAAAAGCTAATATATAGCTTGCTTTTTAAGCTTATAAAAATAATTTATATTTATTTATATAAAGCGTTATAAAAATTTATTATAATATTTTTTATATAATTTTTATTTAAAAAATATATAATTATAAAACAAAAAATAAAATATTATTTTTAAAGTTTAAATTAATTAAAGCTAAAAAAAATTTTATTATATAATTTATTTTTAATTTAATCGCATAATTGTTTTTATTTTAATATAATAATGTTTAAAATATAGCTAACTAATTATTAAAACTTTATAAAAAACGCTTTATAAAAAAAAACTAAATATTAAACTTTATATAAAAATAATTAAAGCTTATAATATAATTTAACTAATAAATTAATTATTAGCAAGTATTAAATAAAAATTTAATTAAATACTATGTTTAGTTTATTTTTATATAAAAAATAATAATTAATAATAAAATTTAAAACAAAAATATATATAATTTTAATAAAACTAAGTTTATAATAAATAAAATTATATTTGATTTTATAATAACTATATTTAAATGTATATAAAAGCTATAAGCAGCTTAACTAAGCAATTAAAACTAGTTTATAATTATTTAAGCTATTTTATTATATAGCTATATTATTTCACTTTATATTATTTTAGTAAAGCAAAACTATTTATTACTTTAATATAAAAATATTAAATTATTAAGCAATTAAAAAGTTAGTATAATTAAAAATAGTTAAACAATTAATAAGCAAGGCTTAAATTAAATTAAATATTTTAATTAATATATAAAAGCTTATATAAAAAATTATTACTGCTTTTTTATTTTTAACGGCTATAAAAGCTATTATTTATATAAATTTAAGTTATATTATAAAAAAAATAATATTATTACTTTTTGCATGTTTTTTTATTTTTTTTATTATTTTTAGCCTTTTAATATTAAATGTTTTAGTTTTTTAAAATAATTATATAGCAAACAAATTAAACACTTAATATAAGTATATATTATATATATTAAAAAAAAGAATTTTTTAAACGCGTTTTTTTATGCGTTTAATAAAGCAATAACTTTAAATAATATATAAAAAAGGTTTAAAAAAGCAAGATTATTATTATATAACTTAAAATATATTATTAATTAATTAAATTATTATTTGATTATTTTTTAAGTTAAGCTTTTATTTTTTTAATTGTTTAATTATTATATTATTTTAAATAATTTTATAAAAGTAAATTTATTATTTTAATATATTAAAAAAAAAATTATATAATATTAAAATAGTTTTTTTATATTTATTATTTAAAGGCTAGGCTAAATAACGTATAATATAACTAATATTATATATTATTTTGTGTTATTAAAAAAAAAAGTTGCAACTTTTTAAGAAATAAATCACTAGTTTAGCCGCTATTATTATATAAAAAAAACTTAATTATAAAATAAAAGGTTTTTTATTATAAAAAAAGCAAAAGATTTATAAGCTATAAAAGATTTTTATACGTAAAGAAATAAGAAAAACTATTAAAATAATTATTATATAAAAAAAAAAAAAACCTGCGTAAAATACTATAAAATTTATAGCAAATCTAGTTATAATATTTAAACTTATTAAAATAATATAAAAACGTTTAATAAATTAGATTTTAAATAATAAATAATAATTATATAAATAATTATTAAATTATTATTAAATATATATATAAAAGTTTTAAAAAGTGGCTTATTTAATTAAATAGTTTATTTATATAAAAAATATATTATATATAATTATATTTTTATTTTTATTTTTTAGCATGTTTTTATTATTTATTACTACTTATTTTTAAATAGCTTAAAATATTAGCAATAAATATAATAATTTTAAGGTCTTATCTTTTAATATTTTATTTTTTTTGCAGTTATAATAATTGCAAATATAATACCGCATATTTTATTAAAAATATAGCTAATAAAATTTCTGCTTAAAAGCTTTAATTATTTTATTTTGCTTTAAATAAGCAATAAATTTAAAAATATATACTTTTTTATTTAAAGCTATGCATAAAAAGATTTTACTATTTATTAACTTTTTAAAAACTTATAACTAGCTTTTAAACAAGCCTAGGCTTTGCTGCTAATTTTTAGCTTATATTAGTTTAATTAGATTTATTTTTTAAAAAATTAATGCTTTAGTTTTTATAGCAGCAATAAAATCTTTTAGCTTTTTTAAAAATATTATAGTTATTATTTTTTTTTTTGCTTTTTAAGCTTATATTATAAATAATTTAGCAGTTTTTTTTAATAAAGCGTCCGCTATTATATTATTTTTTCTTAAGCAGTACTAAAAAATAATATTAAAGTTTAATAAAAAGTTAACTTATTAAACTTATTAAGTAAATAATATTTTTTTATTTAAAAAATAAAGCAGGGCTTAATAATTAATTATTATAAAAAACTTTATATTTAATAGTTTAAAGCAATAATATTTAAACGTTTAAATTATAGCTAATAGTTTATAATTTTATATAAAATATGTTTTTTTTATAAATGTTATAGTTTTAAAAAAATATTTTATAAATTTTTATAACTTATTATTTTGCTGCTGCTATATAATATCTTTTATAGCATTATAAAAAGCGTTTATTTTTATTTTAATAAGTTGCCTAGGCTTAAAAAAAGCTAAAACTAAAAATGCGTTATAATAAATAAATATAATACTATTTAAATTAAAAGCAAAAATAATATAGTTTTTTAAATATTTATTTTATTATTAATAGTTAATATAAAAGTATTATTTAATATTTTTTAGCTTTAAAACTAAAAAAACTAATATTGCGTTAAGCTTTATATAAAGCTTAATAAAGCTTTAAGCTATTAGCTAGTCTACTATTTTTTTTTTTAGCAGAAAATATTAAACCAGCATATAATATATTAATAATTTAGTTATAAATATTTTGCTTATATTATTAGCTTTTTTTACTTTGGCTATATTTTTATATTTAAAACATGCTGCTATTTAATATTTTAGCTTTTTATAACTAAAGCAGGTGTTATTATTTTAATGCATCTGCTTTTATTTATTATTAAGTTTTTTTATATCTTTTAAAAGTGCTAAAAGTATAGCTTTTTTAAAAAAAGCGGCCTTGTAAAAACTTTACAAGTTGTTCGCCTTAGCTATATTATTTTTTTAGCTGCATTAAAAAGCGTACTAGTTATTATATACTGCCTTTGCTATTTTATTATAAAATTATTTATAAAAAAAATTAAAATTAATACTAGCTTTAAAAATCTTGCTATTTAAGTTAACGTTTAAATATTTTTATAAAATTTAAAACTATTTTAACTTAGCTATTTTAATTTTTTAAGCTAAGCTATTAAATTAAAAAATAAATTAATAAATATTAATATTAGCTTTTAGTTTAAACTAGTATTTTTTTAAAGCTTTGCAGGCAATAAAAGCTTAATTAAGTTTATAATAAGCTATTTTTAAAGCTTAAATTATTTTAACAACGCTTAAAAATAAGCGTTTTATAAACTAATATTATATTTTAATAAATTATTTAGCATTATTTTTTAGTTAAAATATAATATATTATATATAGTTTTTTTTAAAATAAAAAATTGCTAGATTTTTATTAAATTTATTAGTTAGTTTATAAAACTAGTTATTAAATAATATTTTATTGCTATTAAACTTGCTAAAATATTTTTTTTATATTTTAGCTTTATTTTTATAAAAAAAGTTTTAAGTATTAATAAATAATATTATTAAAACAAAAATAAGCTATGCAGCTATATTAAAAAATTAAAAGTCTAATGCTTTTAAAAGTATTTTTAATAATAGTTTTATGCTAATTATAAGCATTATAATTATTATTAGTTAATTAAGCTTGCAGCTATTAAATTAATATTTATAATATAGCTAGTTTTTTTATTATAGTTATTATAAGTTTAAGTTTTATTATATTATTGGTTTAATTGTTATTAAGTTTAAATAACTTTTAGTTAGCGTTGTTTTTTTAAAAAGTTTTATATTTTTAGTCGGAGTTAAGGTTAAAGTTAAAGTTAAAGTTATAGTTTTAGTTTTATTTTTAGTTATAATTATAAAATTGCTTAAGTTTAGGTTTTTTTATTAAAACTTATAAATTATTAAATTATTAAGTTTATATAAATTATTATAAGCTATTTAACTTAGCAGCAGCAAGTTATAATTATAATAATATAAGTTTATTTATAAATTATTAACTAAAAATAATATAAAAATATATTAAAAAGTATATATTTATAAAACGCTTGTTAATAATAATAAGTTATACAAGGTTTATATTTTGTTAGCGCTTAATAGTAATATTTTTTTATTTTTTGCGCACTTATAAAAAAAGGTTAAAAAGTTAATTTTTTTAGTTTATACCTAGGTTATTAATACTACTTTATATTTTAGCAGGCTTTAATATTTCTTAAAGGTGTTATTTTTATTTTGCTTTTATTTAGCTAAAGCTAAATAGCTACGCTTTAGTTTAATATATTTTTACTAGTTTTTTTATTTATTTTTTTTAAAAGGCGTTCTTTAGCTTATTTCTTTTTAACTATTTTTTTTACTAACGGTTTGCTTTTTTGTTTTAGTTTTTTTTCTTAAAATGTTTGCTATTTTTTAAAAGCCTGCTTTTAATCTGCGTTTTATTTTTTTTTTCTAGCTGTATATAATAGCGCTACTATTTTATTTATAGCTTAGTTAATAATTTTTCTATAAATTATATTATATATTTTATTTTTGCTAGCTATAGCTTTGCTATTAAAATATAAGTTAATTAATAAAACTTTTACTTTGGTTTTTAAATATTTTATTAAAATAGCTTTAAAAGCTTTTGTTATTTTTTTTAAGCACTAGTTTTAAGTTGCTTTAAAAGCGCTAGCTATTTTTTATGCTTTATTTTTTTTAAATAGCTTATGCTAAGTTATAGCTTTATAAGCTAAAATACTTTTAATTATAACAGCATAAATTTGTTTTATTTTAATTATGCTGCTGTTTTAAGCAAAATTTTATAGCTTAGTTATTATATATAATTAAATGCTTAGTTTTTTTTTAAGCTTAGCTAAATATTTTTTTTATTTTATATTTTTATAAAACTAAATTTTTAAAAACTTTATATTATTTATTAAATAAACTATAATATTTAATAAATAAACTATTTAAATAAAAGCTGCTTTGCTGTTAAAAAAATATATTAGCTTGTTTTTTTATAGCATAAATTTTATATTATATTTTATAGCTTAGCTTTTATAAGTCTTTTATACCGCTTTTAATATTTTATAGTTTTATTTTATTTTTAAATTAGCTGTTAATAAATTAATATTATTAATAAAGCTAGCTATTATTAGCTTTAAATGCGCTGCTAGGTTTTTATATAACGTTAAAATATATAAAAAAAAAAATAAAAGTAATAGCAGCAATTTTTATAGCACTTTTGCTTTTAATATAATAAGTTATAATATTATTTTATTAAAGCAAAGTTATATTATTTTATTAAATATAAATAAATAAACTTAAAAAATAACTTAAAAAAAATAGCTTTTTTATTATAAAATATATATTAGTTTTTTTTTATTAATAATATTAAAAGCTTTTATAATATTTAATTATAATAATATAATAATGCTTTTTTTATTAATAGCTGTTTTAATAGCTTTTGCTACTAGCTTAATTATTATATTAGTTAATTTGTTTTTTTTATTGCTTATTTAACTATTAAGCAAAAGGCTTTTATTTTTAGCTATTTTTATTATATAATAGTAAAGCTTTTTTTTTAAAACTTTTTTAACTATATATATAAGCATAATTAGTTTTTAGCTTTTAATAGTTTTTTTAATTTTTTTAAGCTTGCTTAGCTTAAAAATAATAACTATTTTAGCTTGCTAAAACTTTGCTAAGTAATATTTTAATATAAAGCTAGCTATATATAGTATAGTTAATTTTTTAGCTAAAGCTAATTTATATACTTTTAAAAAGCTATTAAATAAAAATTTTTTGCTAAATATTTTTTAAAAAGCTAAAAACTAAATTAATAATATTATATTTTTTATTTTAGTTAACATATTTATTTTAAAACGCTAGTAGCTATTATATATTAAATCTTTAGTTAAAATATTAGTTAAGTTTATAAGCAGTGCTAAAAAAAAATGTTTTGCTAGTAAAATAGCTTTTTTTTTAAAAATATTAGCAACTGCAAATTTTTTTTCTAATTTATTTAGCAATAAAATTGCTGCGATTTTTAAAGCCGGCTTATATACCGACCTAGCTTATTTAGCTAGGCTTTATAATAATTTTAAGTTTTTAAATATTTTTGCTAAAGCTTTTTTTTAGCTTTATTTTTAAGCTTTAATTATTTTTTTAGCAAAAGCTTGCTTTTTTTTTTTAAGCTTTAGCTAAGCTATAATAATTTTTTTGCTTTTAAATTTTTTATATAATTTTTTAGCTTGCTTTTTTACTGCTATAACTTTTAATAATTATTAAATAAGCGCTTAATAGCTTTTTTCTAGCGTTTTTTTAAGCGTTATTTTATTTGCTATTTTTATTAGCTGCTTAATTAATAGATTAAAAGCTATATTTAATTTATTAGTTGTTTATAAAATATTTATTTTAGTAATAATTATTATTGCTTTTATTACTGCTTTTTTTTTATTAATTTTTAGCTAGTTTTATTTTTTTGCTTTATAAATATATTTTTTTAAGCTTAGTTTTAATTTTATTATTATTTAAATAATTTTATAATTAAATTTTAATTATTTTAAATTGCTTTAATATATTATAGCTAAATTATTAATTATTTATATTAGATTTATTATTAAGTTTTTTTAGCTTTAGCAGGCTTTAGTTATTTTTTTAAAAAAAATATTTAATATTAAATTTTATATTATTATAAATTTTAAAAACTTATTTGCGCTTTTGCTTTAGCAACTGTTTAAATTTTATAATAAATAATATAAGTTAAAGTTTTTTATTATTATATATTTTTTTGCCGGTTTGCTTTTATTTTTAATAGCTTAAAATAAGCTATGCTATTTTAATTTATTTTAATTAAGCAAGTAAATTAATTATATAATTATTATTAAATCTTTTTTGCTTATTATTATATAAGCCTAGTTTTTTTTAAAATTTTATTTTAAAGCTTTTATTATAATTTTTTTGTTTATATATAATATAGCTTTTTTAGCCGACTATATTAAGCAGTACTTGCAAGTCCTTAAATAGTAAATATTATTATATTTATTAATTAAAAGTTTTTATATTATTAAATAATTAAAATTATTATTTTATAGCGCTTTTACTGCGTTATTTTTTAATTTTATAATATTTTAAAACATAATATTATAAGTTATTATATAAATAAAAAAATATTTTTACTTGCGCTGCTAATTTATTATTTTTTTGCTAAAAATCTTATGCTATTAAGCTTTATAAAAGCTAAAGCTAAAAATATTAGCATTTTGCTATTTAAAGCTATTTTATTAATAGCTGCTAATTTTTTTATATTTTAAAAGCTTTTAAATTATAATATATATATAATTTTTGCTTTTTTTTTTTATTTTGCTTTTTTTTTATATAGCTTATTTTATGCTATATAATTATTATTATAATTTATATATTTTTTTTTAGCCTTTGTTTTTTTTATAAAGCATTTTTTTTTATTTTTTTAATGCTTAAAAATAGCGCAGTACTTATATTTAGCGTTTTTTAAGCAAAATTTTATAATATATTTAAACTTATAGCAGTTATAATACTGCGTAACCTTTAGCTTTTTTATAAAAGGTTTATAGTTAAATAGCTACGCTTTTTATATTAAGCTATTATTATAAATAGTTTTAACTACTGCAAAATTATTTAAATATATTATAATAAAAATAAACTTTGCTTTTATATTTTTTAGTATTATTTTTTTATATTATATAATTTTTAAGTGCTTATTATATAATAGCTATAATAATGTTTTATTAAAATATATTTTTTAGATTTATTTTATAAGTATTTTTTTAACTATTATTACGATTTTTTTATTTTATATTTTTATGTTTTTTTTAAAAGCTTTAATAATTTATTTTTTATTGCTAGCTTTTTTAAGCATTATATTTTTAAATATAATTATTATATTGTTGTTTTATAGCTTTTTAGCTGCTACTGCGTTATTTTTAGCTAAAGCTATATTTATAGCTTTAATAATATTTACTAGCGTTTTTTTTTTTAGATTATTTAGTTAGTTATTTATTTTAATTAAAATTTTTTTATTGCTTTTTGCAGGCTTAGCTTTATTAATATAACTTAGCTATATAGCTGCTGTTATTTGCTTTTAGCTTTTAATTAAGTTTATTATTATTAAAATAAGCGCTTATTTAAAAGCTTTTTATAAAGCTTTATTTAAGTTATAATATATAAATAGTTAGTTTTTTTTATTATTTTTTATTACTTTAGTTGTTTATTTTTTATTAATTAGTTTTATAGTAATTATTGCGCGTTTTTTTTTAATTTATTTTATATAAATATTTTAAATTATATATAATAGTTATATTTTTTTTACGTCTTTTTAAAAAAAAAGTTTTTTTTTTATTTTATTATTTAGTATTAGCTATAGTATAAGTTTTAGCATTTTATTTATAGCATTTTTTAAACCTGCAAATTTTTTAGTAGTGCGTTTTTTATAAAAACGCTGCTAGGTCGCAGTTATATTATTAGTAGGTTATAATTACGCGTTTATTATATTTTTAATAAATAAGTTGTTTATTACTATTAATAAGATTTTAGCATTGCTTGCTATTTATAGCATAAATATAACTCTTTTGCTAAATATAATTTTTTTTTTTAAATTTAATAATTATAATTATTTAAAGCTATTTTATAAACTTATAAAATTATAAATAGATTTTTTAAAAAGTCTTTTTAAAAATTAATATAAATAATTATAATAAATAATATTTATAAATTACTTTTAAAGGTTAGTTTTTAAGACTATAATAGTTAGTTAATATATAATTATAAAAGTTTTAAAAATAAAATATAATAGTTGCTAATAATTAAAGCTTAGCTTTTAAACTAAATTTTTTGCTAATATAAGCTAAATTTAAACTAATAACCTTTTAATATATATAAAAAAAAGCGTACGCACTTAAAAATAGCTAAATATATAATTACTACGTTATTATATTATATATATCTTGTTTTTATATATTTTATAATATTATAATATTATTATTTTAAACTTTATAAAGCTTTTATAATAAAATAAAAGCTTTAAACAACGTAAATATAGTTTTTTTTTATTAATCTTTTTTATATATAGGCTTAAATTAATTAATAAATTTAATTTAATTAGCTTATTAAAAGTTAATATATATTAAAAAATAAAAAAAAAAAAATATACGGTTGGTTTATTAATTATTATATGCTTAATATATATATAAAAGTACTTTTATAACTGTTTTATTTTATTAAAAAGGTATATTATATAGCGCTTTATATAAGTAAAATAAATTAAATAAAGCCCTTATAATTAATTTTAACTAATTTAAGCTTTAATTTTAATATATTTAATTAACTTGGCTGGTTTTTATATTTAATTTAGCTTAATTACTTGCTAAATATATAGGTTAAATAATTTTAAAAGCTATTTTAATCTTAAATAAGCTTTTATAATAATAAATAAATAGTTTAAGGTTTAAAAAACCTTTTATTAACTATTTTTAAACTGCTTTATTATTAGTTAACTTTTTAGCACTAGTAAATATATATAAAGAAGTATTATTTACCCGTAGATAATAATATATTATACTTTAAAAAAATGCTTAATAATAGCTATATAAAAATATTATAGCCGGCGCACTAAAGCCGGTAATTAAAAGCTATCGGTATTTTTTAAATATTACTAACTTTTAATAAAAATATTAATAAAAGGCAGTAAATAATAATAATAGCGGCGGTGATTATTATAATAAGTATTTATATTAAAATAATACTTTTAATAATTAGCTATAAATATTGCTAGTTTATATAGCGTTTATTAAAAAAATAATAATAAATTAAACTTGCTGCATATAAAAATAATATAAAAAATTAAAATAAATAAAAATTAAATAACGCATTTCTCACATGAGTGGACCACCCACTTAAGTGGACTACCTTGAAAACCTATATAAAATCTATATATAAAAACTTTAATAACTTTACCAATTTTATAGCTATAAACATGCAATTTGAAAATCTCAGCTACTAACTTAATAAGGAATCTAAATATATTTTTTATAATTTTACTACTATTTTATTTATAGCTGTACTAAAAACCACGCTAAAATTTTAGCGCGATTTTTATTTTACTAGGAAAGAAAATAATAGTAAAATTATAAAAAATATATTTAGATTTCTTATTATATTAATAGCCTAAATTTTTAAATTGCATGTTAATAGCTATAAAATTGGTAAAGTTATTAAGGTTTTAATATATAGATTTTATATAGGAATTCGGGGTGGTCCACTTAAGTGGGTGGTCCACTCATGTGGGAAATGCGTTATGCGTAAAGCTTACAATATATTAATTTTAAAAATATTATTTTTTTTATATATATTATTAAATATATAATAATAAAGACGTAAAAAAGCGTTAACTATAGTATAAATAATAAAAATATTATAAACTAAAGTAGGTGCAGCAAAAAAAATATTAACTTATTAACTTATTTAAAAGCTGTATTTTAATAAAATAAATAAAAACGCAAAAAAAATATATATATATAAAGTTTAAAATATGCTAATTTTAAAAATATAAGCTTTTTAATAAAAATCGTAAAGTATATAATATTATAGTTAAAAAAGGATTAAAACTATTAAAAAGGTTAGCTAGTATATAAATAAGTCTTTAAATAGCAAAATAACTGCAAATATTTATTTATTTATTAAACTTAGCAAAAAATAATAAATTAATTAAAAAATAAATAATTAAAAAGCTGAGAATATATTAACTGCAAATATTATATTTTTATAGCTAAAACTATAATATAATAATAGTTTAAATAAAATATAAATATAAGTAGTGCTAAAAGACCTAAAGATAAAAAGGTTAAAAAGTTAAGGCTGTTTACTTTTTGCAGCCGTAAAACCTAGTTAAAAACGTTAGCGCTAAGCTAAAAATAATATTAATTAAAAGGTTAAACCGCGTTAAATATAAATCCGATAAAAAAAAAATAAAAAAAAAAAGCGCGTAAAGTTATAAATAAGTTAAATTAAAGCATTAAAGGTGGCTAGCAAAGTTGGTTAATTTTAAGTATAAAAATAAGCAAGAGTTAAAAGTAAAAAAAAAGGAGAAAAAAAGTAAAGGTTTATAATAAGCTATAAATAAGGTTAAAACCTTTTATTAATATAGCTTTAACCTTTTTTTATTAAAAAACGCTTATAAAAAATTAAAAAAAAAATATAATAAATTGCTTAAATTATTTATAAATAATTAGCTTAAATAATAATTGTTTGTTTAGTTTAATAAATAATTTAAATATTTTTTATTTTTTGTTTTTTTTTATTTAATTAGTTAAATTATTTGCTAGTTAAATTAAATATTAATTATTTTACTTATATAAAGCGCTAGGCGTATTAATAGTATTAATATTAATTATTAACCTTTTTGCTTGTTTTAATAGTAAACATTAGCTTATATATTATATTTTATATACGCTAAATATTTAGCTAGTTAAATTAAATAGCTAAATAAAAATCTTTAAAAACATTAATATAGCTATTAAAAAGCTGGCTTTTTATATTTTTAAAGTAAAAGTTTTATTAAATAAAAACTATTTTCTTAAATATAAATTGCTATATATAATAATTAAAAAAATTTAATATAGTTAGTAAAATTATATTATAAAAATATAAATAAGCTTTATAGTTTAATATTTTATAATATATTTTTTTTAACTAATTTTAGCTTTATAATACTAGTATATATAAGCTAAAAAAATAGCAGCGCTTTATTTAACTTAAATATAAAATACTTTAATATTGCTAACTTTTTTTTTGTTAAGCTTGTTTATATTTATATTAACTAATATTTATAATTTATTATGCTTAATTTAATTAAATAACTTAATAGTATTATTAATATATTATAAATATAGCTGTAGTAAAGTTTTATTATGCTAGCTTATTTTTATCGCTGATTTATTTTTTATTAACGTTTGCAATAGCTTTTTAAACCGGCGTAAAGTTTTAAAGCTTATTAATTAATATTTTACGCTGCTTGGTAAGCTTAAAACTAATTAAAGCCTAGAAAAAATATTAAAATAAAAGATTATATATTAAAGGCTGTTTTATTTTATATTATATTAATAAATATTTTAGCTTAAAAATTTATTAACTTAGAAAACTTTTTATTAAACTTAAATTAGTTTGCTTTAAGCATTAAAGCTAAAACGTTATATAAACCGGCTTTTTTTTAAGTTTTAAAATTATAATATTAATAAAATAATAATATAAAAGCATTTAACTTAAAAAACTAAGAATTAAACATTATATTAAAAAACTAAGCTAAATAATAAGTTAAAATTAAAAAACGCTATAAAAATAAAGCTTAAAAATAAAAAAGTATAAATAAGGTATATTTTTTATAAAAACAATAAAAATAAAAAAAGTGCTAAAGTCGATATTTAATAACGTATTTTTTTTAACTAATTCTAGCTTTATAATATTAGTATATATAAGCTAAAAAAATAGCAGCGCTTTATTTAACCTAAATATAAAAATATTTTAATATTGCTAATCTTTTTTTTATTAGGCTTATTTATATTTATATTAATTAATACTTATAATTTATTACGCTTGATTTATTAAATAATAAAATATTATATCTTGCGCTACGTGGTTATTAAGCTGCGCTTTGTTTTTAAGTATTTTAAAGCTTTAATGTACTAGAAAAAAATTAAAAATTTTATATCGATTAACTTTAATAATATTTTTTTAGACTAGTTTAAAGTTTTTTAATAGTAAATATAAATTAGTTTACTTAATATATTAATAAAATATAATATTTATAACTTTTAAAATATTATTTTGTTTATTAAATATAATAATTTTATATATAGCTATTTTATTTATAATTTTTTAGTAGATTATAAAAAAAAAAAATATAAAAAGAAAAAAAAACTAAAAAAAAATAATAATTTATTGTTAGACTTAAATTAGCAGCTTATTATTAAATTAACAAGGTATATTTTTATTATATTAAACAAGTTTATTTTTTTATTAAGCCTAGCTTATAAAATTAAATTATAAAATAACTAATATATATATAAAATAAATAAAAGTTGCTATAAAAAGTTAATTTATATTTAATAAATAATTATTATTAATTTTAAGCTATAATTTAATATATAATAAAATAAATTTATTTTATGCTTTTAAGCAATATTAAAAATATTATATGCTAGCTTATTTTAAATAAATTTTAAAGCTATGCTTATATTAGCTATATAAAAATATTGCTAGCTTTAATAGGTTATTATTTTTTGCTATTATTATTATTAGTTTATTATTTATTAATTTATTATAAATAATATTTTATTAAAGTTTTATACCTTGTGTTTAAATTTGCTTGTTAAGATTATTTGTTTTAAAATAAATAAAATAGCTTATATAATTATATAATAAATAAATAAAAAGGGCTAATAGCTATAAAATATATTTATTAATATAGCTTTTACTTTTTTTAATTAATAATTAAAAAAAATAGCTTATATATATAAGCTTAATCTTATAAGTATATATTAAAGTATTATTTATTTATTTAATATTGCTAACAAAAAAAAATAAATATATTAAAATATAATTTTAGCGCTTATAAAAAATAAAACTAAGTAATAAATTAATGCTAGTTTAGCTTGTTTTAATAATTATTATTACTAGTGTTTATTTTAGTTAAGTTATTACTTTTTATTAAGTTGTTATTTAAATTATTGTTTTAATTAAGCATATATTGTTTTAGTATATTTTGCTAAAATATAAGCTATATATTTAAATTTTTTTGCTATATAAAATAAAAAAAGATTAAAGCGTTTTTTTAATCTGCGATTTAGTTAAATAAATTAGCAGCTAAAATTAAATAATTAAGCGTTATGCTAGGTATATTAAGCTGCGCAAGCAGGTTAATAGCTAGCAGTAATATATTAATGCTTTATAAAAAAATATTAAAGCGTAAAAAATAAAAAGTATAAAATAGTATAAGTTGCTTTATAAATATAAGTAATAGCTGTTTAAAAAATATTTTTAAGCGTTTTTAAATATTATTATTTTTTAAATAGCGCAGCAAAATAGTATAGCTAAAATAAAGCGCGTTATATTGCAGCAATTTTTATTTTTAAGCATAAAAGTAAATATAAATATAAGCTTATATAGCGCTAGCTTAAAGCTATTATAAAAAAAAAAACTATAAATATATAGCTATAATAAATAATAGCGCTTTATATAGCAAATTAATAATTATATAGTATAAGAAATTTAAGTTTTTAATATTATTTTATAATAAGCTTAAGTAGTAGTATTTAAAGCAAAAAAATTTAAGGCGCTTATTAGCTAAATGTTTTAATATTTATATATATAAGAACTTGGTCTGCTTAAAGCAAAAAGTAATAAAAATATAAGATTTTATATAAGCGCAGCAATAGTTAAACTAATTATTTATAATAAAGCAGAAAAGCTTTTGCTTATTTTTAAATATAGCAGCTTAAGCTGTTTTAAAGTTTAAATATTAATATATAAAGCTTTTAATAAACTAAAAAGCTATATTATTTATAATATTTAATATTAATTATATATATATAAATTAGCTTTAATATTTATTTTTATTATAGTTATAGGTATTAGCGTTTTTTTTTAGTTTATATTGCTGCGCTATAATAAAAAAAGAAAATATTAATTTTTTAAATAGTAGCAAGCGCTAAGTTAAAAGTGTATTAATTTTTATTTTGTTTAAAGCAGTAAAAATATAAAAAAATAAATAATATAAGTTAAAAAAAATAAAAAGCTAAATATAGCTGCTAATATAATTTAGTTTGCTTTAATATAATATATATAATAAATTTATTATTAATAGCTTGATTTTTTTAATATAATTTTTATTAGCTTTTAAAAAGTTAAAATTATATATATATATAATAAATTATAGTGCTAGCTTAAATATTTTATTTTATAGCAGCTGCGCGTTATAATAGCTAGCAAAAATTTAGCTTAAAATAAATATATAAGCTAGATTATTTTGCTAAATTATTTTAAACAGCGCGTTAGTTTTAATTATATTTTATATTATTTTAAGTTTATATATTTTAATGCTTAAATTTATAATAAAAAATATTAAGCAAAGCTGCTAACAAGCTAGTTTAATAAAATATAAAATATATTATTTAAATAAAATATTAAGCAGCTAGACTATATTATATTTTTATATTATATTTTATATATTTAGTTTTTAATGTTATTGCTTAGTTTTATTAAGCGTATAGCGCTTTTATATAGCTTTTTATAGCTAAAGTATTTAAAATAATATAATATTATTATAAATTAGGCAAAAAAATAAAAATAGCAGCTTATTTATATATAAATATTTAGCGCGCTAAAAAATATAAAACTGTTTAAGCAGTATATTAAAATTTAATAAAGCAAAAATAGCTAATTTTTTAATCGGCTTAATTAACTAAGCAGCATAAGTTAATATAAGTTTATTAAGCTGCTTAGTTAAAACTAAAAAAAAAAAGTTATATATAATAAAATTAAGCAAAAAGAATAAGCGTAAAATATAATTAAAAGCAAGGTCGTAGAAGTTTATAGCAGTTATAAAATATAATTAAAAGATCTAGATTTTGCAGCAGGTTTTATAATATGTCGGCGTAAAGTTGCGCAGCAAAATAAACAATATATTATATAAATAGCTTTTATAAGCTTAAAAAACATAAAACAATAAATTAGTTTTAAATAAAAGCGCTTTATAAATTAAACTATTTATTGCGCTTTAATAATATTATTTTATTAAATTAAGCTTAAGCGCTAATATATTAAACTAAAATAAATTAAAAAGCTTTAAAATTTTATTAAGCGTTTATATATATTATTTATAAATATTATATGCTTTAATTTAGTATAAAGCAGGCGCGCTAATATAAAAGCTTATATATTTTTTAATAAGCTTAAAAAATTTAATATTTTATAATAAGTATTATAAGTAATAATATAGCGCAAATTTTTAAAAAATACTGTTTATGCTTTAAGCTATTTAAGCAAAATATTTTAATTTATATATTAATATAAATAAAAGCGTTATACTGCTGGTTTAGCTAGCAGGTTTAATAATATAAAAAATATTGCAAAATATAAAGTTAACTTAAGTTATATTAAAATAAAACTAATATAAGTTGGCCGCTGTTAAATATTAGCAATAAAACATATATAAAGCTTTTTTTGCTAAGTTATATATAGTTAGGTTTTTAATATTATATTTTTGCAAAAATAGCATAAAATTAATAAAATAATTTAAAAAATGTTAATTATAAAATATTTAAAAATAATTTTAAAATATATTAATATATTTATATAGAAAATAATATTATAAATAGCTATATTAGCAAAAAAAATAAGCTTAAGACTAGGTTTATATTATATTTATTTTTGCTTTAGCTTAAATAAAGCTTATAAAATATTAAATAAAAATAATAAGTAAGCAGGCTTAATAAAAAGCTAAAAGTATATAATTATTTATAAACTATTTTTATTTTTTAAATAGTAAATATAATATTTAATGCTTTTAAATAATAAAAGCTTTAAAAAAAAATAAATAAATAATATTATTTTAGCTAAGTTTAAACAAGCTAAGCTAAATATTTTAAGTTTTATAAGGCATAGCGTTGCTAAAAGTGTAATATATATTTTATAAAATAAAAGTTATAAATATAAGCAGATAAAACAGCAAAAAAAAACTAGAAAAAAAAAACTATTAAAAAATAAAGCTATATTATATAGCTATTAATATTATATTATTATATAATAAAAATATTGTTTTAATAAATATAATAAAAATTTTTTATTAATTAGTAAAAAAGTGCTAGCTTGTTTAACGCTAAAAAAATATATTAATAAAGCATAAAAAATATTTTAAAATATATATAAAATAATAATATATTTATTAAATCTGCTTTTATTATAATATTAATATATTTTATTAAATAATTTTATATAATATAGTTAGCTATTTTTTAAAATAATAAGCTAGCAAAAAATATATTTTTATTTGTTTATATAATATTTTATATTTAATATTATAATAACTTTTAATATTTTAAAATATATAATATTAAAAACGTTTTATAGGTTTTATTTAGTTATATTAATAAGGCTTTTATTTTTTTAAGTATTTTGTTTTAAAAAACTTTAGCTTTATTAATAGCCTTTTTAAAAAAAAAAAAAATATAAAAAAAATAAAGCGTTAAAAAATAAAATATTTTATAAATCTATAAATATTTTATTTATAATAAAGAAAAAAAAAATAAAGCGGTATAATAAAAAGCTTTTTTTTTTTTATTTTATTTATATATAAAAAAAATAAAGTAAAAAAAAGTAGAAATAATAAAAATATTAGTATATTGCAAATATAAAAAAAAAAATAAATATAAAAGATTTGCTGCGCAATTTAATGCTGCTTTGCTGCTAGTAAAATAAAAAACTGCTAGCTAAGCTAGTTATAATTAAAAATATTTAGCGTAAAAATAAAAAAAAGCATAAAAAAGCGTTTTTTAGCTGCGCTTATATTTAAACCGCCGAAGAAAAAGCTATTAATAAAAGATTATAAAGCTACTGTAAGTATAGGCCGATTAAATATTAATATTAATAGTAATAATAAAAATAAAAATAATAGCGGTAGTAGTAGTAGTAATAGTAGTAGTAGTAGTAAAAAAATAAAAAAAAAGCTACTAACAGGCTTAAAATTTT
This sequence comes from Xylaria sp. FL1042, assembly GCA_022495085.1. Classification (NCBI taxonomy): domain Eukaryota; kingdom Fungi; phylum Ascomycota; class Sordariomycetes; order Xylariales; family Xylariaceae; genus Xylaria; species Xylaria sp. FL1042. Next base: position 22,299 of record MU380484.1, read on the forward strand.
TATTAAACCTAGCTAAAAGGTTTTTATTATTAAGACTAAAAAAGTAAAAAATATATATAAAAAAAAAAATAAGCGTAACAAGTAAATAAACAATAAAAAAAAAAGATAAAAACAAAAATAAAATAAAAAATAAAGTTAGTAGCGCTGCTATTTTTATAATTTATAAAAAAAAAAGCTAAGTAGTAAAAAAAAAGCTATTATTAAAAAAAAAAAAAAAAAAAAAAAAAAAAAAAACTAAAATAAAAGGTTATTATTATAAAAAAGCAAAAATAAAAAAAAAATAAAAAGCAAAAGATATTATTATAATAAAAAAAAAAAAAAAAAAACAATAAAAACTAAAAGCGCGCTATTTAATATATAAAATAATAAAGCAGTAATAAAATAGCAAAATAATTACTGCTAGGTTTAAAAGAACTAGGTATAAGCTTATTATTATATAAAAAAAAAACAGGTTTAAAGACGTAGATTTAACTATTAAATTATAAAGCTTTAGCTAAAGCTATATATTTAGCTTTAATTTTTTTTTTTTTTTGCTGCTGCTTTTTATATTTAGCGTTAAATAATGCTATAATAACAGCAACTTAATATAAAATAAAAATAGACTAATAAAGCAGGCAAAAATAATGTTATAAAAGATAAGCTAAAATAAACTAAAAGGTATTAAAAGTATTAAAAGAAAAAAGGCTTAAAGTAAATAAAAAAAAAAAAATAAGCAAAAAAAAGAGTAATAATAAAAATAAAAGCAGAAAAACAAGAGAAAAAAAAAAAAAAAAAAAAAATAAGAATTATGCTATAGGCTTTAATATACCGATTAATTTTTATGCTATATATTAAACAATTTAAGCCGGGGCCAGGGTATTGTTATGTAAACGCGCTAGTATATAGCTAAGCAGCTAGCTGCTAATTAATTATTAGCAAGACTTTATAAAAATACTGTTATAACTTTATAAAAATATTGTTATAAAAAGCTGGTTTATAATTAGCTATATTTACTAATATATATATATAGCAAAAAAAAACAACTAGATTTTTTTAAAGTTAAAACGTTAAAAGGCGTAATAATTTTAATTTAAAAGCTAAAAAGATATTATAAAGCTATATTATAAAAGTAATTTTTTTTTAAACCTTTAAAAAAAATTATAAATATTAAATAAAAAAGTTTTAATATTAAATTTTAATAATTTTTATATAATTATTATTAAAATAATTAAATATATAAAATAAAAAATAAATATAAAATTAATTTATATATTAAAACTTTAATAATAATAATTAATTAATAATTTTAATTATATAAAAATTTAATTTTTTTTTTATAAAAATAAATAAATTATTATTAATTATTATTTTATTTATATATTATTTAATTAATAATTAAAAAAAATTTATTTATATAAATTTAATAAATAATTTAATATAAATAATATATATTTATTAAAAAATAATTTATTTTATAACTTAATATATAAAAATATTAATAATAAAAAATTAAATAAAATATTTTATATATATATATATTATTTAATATAATAATTTATACTTTTAATATTAAAATATTATAAAATTTAATTATAATAATAAAAATAATTAATAATAATTAATTTAAAGTTTTTTTTAATAAAATAAAATATTAAAATTTTATTAAAATAATTAAATATAAATTAAATTAATTATAAAAAATAATAACGCATTTTTTATATAAATAAACCACTTATTTAAATAAACCACCTTAAATTTTTATATAAAATTTAAATATTAAAACTTTAATAACTTTATTAATTTTATAACTATTACTATGTAATTTAAAAATTTAAGCTATTAATATAATAAGGAATTTAAGTATATTTTTTATAATTTTATTATTATTTTCTTTTTTAGTAAAATAAAAATCGCGCTAAAATTTTAACGTGGTTTTTAATATAGCTATAAATAAAATACTAGTAAAATAATAAAAAATATATTTAAATTTCTTATTATATTAATAGCTTAAATTTTTAAATTACATGTTAATAGCTTTAAAATTAATAAAGTTATTAAAGCTTTAATATTTAAATTTTATATAAAAATTTAAAGTGGTCCACTTAAATAAATAGTCCACTTATATAAAAGATACGTTAAAACTTTATTAATAATAATATTAATTAATTAAATAATTAATATTAAAATATATTAACTTAAATTTTTTTATTTTATATTATATTAATAAATATTTTAATTTAAAAATTTATTAGTTTAAAAAACGTATTATTAAATTTAAATTAATTTATTTTAAATATTTAAATTAAAATATTAATAAAATAATAATATAAAAAAATATAATTTAAAAAATTAAATATTAAAAATTATATTAAATAATTAAATTAAATAATAAATTAAAATTAAAAAATATATTAATAAAAAATAAATTTTTAATTAATAATATAAATTAAAAAAACTTAAATTAAAATATTATATAAAAGTTTTTATTATTTATTTTTTAATATTGTTTTTATAATTTAATTAAAATATTAACTTATAAATTATTAAACTTTTATTATATTAAATTAAATAATAAATTATTTTTTAAAATAATAAATCTTTTATATAATTAAATTATTTACTTAAAAAAACCACTTTAAATTTTTATATAAAATTTATATATTAAAACTTTAATAGCTTTATTAATTTTATAACTATTAATATATAATTTAAATATTTAAGCTATTAATATAATAAAAAATTTAAATATATTTTTTATAATTTTATTACGATTTTATTTTTTAATAAAATAAAAATCGCGCTAAAACTTTAGCGTACTTTTTAATATAACTATAAATAAAATAATAATAAAATTATAAAAAATATATTTAAATTTATTATTAAGTTAATAATTAAAATTTTTAAATCGCATGTTTATAATTATAAAATTAATAAAGTTTTTAAAGTTTTTATATATAAATTTTATATAAGTTTTTAAAATAATTTATTTAAATAAATAGTTTGCTTATATAAAAAAAGCGTTATAAAATTTTAATTAATTAAAAAATTAAAAAAAAATATTATAAAAAATATAAAAATATAAAAAAACTAATATATTAATTTTTATAATAATAATAATAATTATTTATATTAATAAAAATTATAAAAAATTATAAATATAAAATAAAATTAATTTAAATAATGATTAAAACTTTTTTTTTAAATTAAAATAAATTTTTTTATTTTATTTATATTTTTAAAAAAATATAAATTAAATATATTTAAAATATAAAAATATTTAATTATATAAAAAAATAAATAATTAAAAAAAATATAATTATAATAAATTAATTTTTAAATATATTATTTTAATATATAATTTATTATAATAATAAATATTTTTTTTAATTTAAATATTATAAATAAAAATAAATTTAAAGCTTAAAGTTTTATTTTTATTAAAAATATTTAATATATTTAATTAATATTTAATATTTATTTTTATATAAAATTATTATTTTATATTTTTATTAAAAAATTAAACAATAAAAAATAATTAATTTTATTATTTTTTAATTTAAAAAAATAAAAAATTAAAAAATTAATAATTATTAAATTTTTAATAATTTTTATTTAAATAAAAATAATATAACTATAACTTAATAATATTTTTATAAAAAACGTATTATTAAAAAACTTGCAAGTTTAAATAATATTATTAATAAAGTGTTAAAACTTATATTATAGCTAATATTAAATAATAAAATAAAAAAAAAACCTTTTTTTTAAAAAAACGTAAAAAAAATATAGCTATTACGCACGATTTAAAATATTTACGCAAAATAAATTAAAAAAAAACGCGCAATAATTATTATAAAATTTACTAATATAAAATAAATAATTAACGCAATAAAAAATAATTAAAAAAACCGATTATTTATATATTATAACTTAAATAAAGCTTTATAAAAAACTTTTAAATAAGCGCTTATTTTAATAATAATTAATTTAATTAAAAGTTAAACATAAATAATAATAGCTAAGCTTATAAAAAGCAATAAAAAATTTTTAATTAAAGTAAATAATTAACTAAATAATATAAAAAAAAAACGCTAGTAAATATTATAAAAGCTATAAATATAACTTTAGTTAAAAATAACGCAATAATAGCTAAAAAGCTATAAAGTAATAATATAATAGTTATATTTAAAAATATAATGCTTAAAAACACTAGCAATAAAAAATAAATTATTAAAGCTTTTAATAAAAACGCGAAAATATAAAATAAAAAGGTTATAATAATAATTAAAAAAATACTTATAAAGTAAATTTAAAAAATATATTTTAATAAAGCGCTATTATAACTATTATATAATAAGCATTTAAAAATTATATAATATAAAAAAATTATATTAAAAAATATAAAAATAAAATTTATTTTTATTATAATATATTTAAATAATTTTATAATAGCTAAGGTTATTTATAATAATAACTTAATATAAAAAATATAATTATTTAACTATAAACTTTTTATAAAAAAGCTAAAAGTTATATAATATTATAATTATTATAAGTTTAAATATATTATAAAACTTTATTTAAAAAACGTTAAATATAAGCACTATATTATTTTTAAGCATTAAAAAAATAAAAAAAAAATGCCTTATAAAAAAAGTAAAAGCTAAAAAAAAATATATAAACTATAATAGCAATTATATAATATAAAATAAGCTATATAAAAAAAAAGCAAAAAAAAAAAAAAAAAAAAAAAAAAAAAAGCTATATATATATTATAATTTAAAAGCTTTTAAAATATAAAAAAATTAATAGCTATTAATAAAATAGCTTTAAATAATAAAATATTAATATTTTTAGCTTTAACTTTTATAAAGCTTAATAATATAAAATCTTTAATAAAAAAGCAATAAACTAGTAGCGTAAATAAAAATATTTTTTTATTTACGTAATAATTTATAATATTATATTTTAAAACATCGTAAAATTAAAAAACAACGTAATAAAAGCGCTATAAAATAATAACTTTAATTATTTAATAATATAAAAACCTTTAATTAATAAATATAATAATATTTATTATTTAAAAGCTTGCAAGTATTATTTAATATAGTCGGCTAAAAAAGCTACGTTATATATAAATAAAAAAAATTATAATAAAAGCTTTAAAGCAAAATTTAAAAAAAAACTAAGCTTATATAATAATAAGTAAAAAAAACCTAGTAATAATTATATAATTAATTTACTTGCTTAATTAAAATAAATTAAAATAATATAATTTATTATAAACTATTAAAAATAAAAATAAACTAGCAAGTAAATATATAATAATAAAAAACTTTAACTTATATTATTTATTATAAAACTTAAAAAGTTGTTAAAATAAAAGCGTAAAAAAGTTTTTAAAATTTATAATAATATAAGACTTAATATTAAATATTTTTTTTAAAAAAATAATTAAAACTTAATAAAACTAAAAAAAACTTAATAATAAACCTAATATAAATAATTAACGATTTAGCTATAATATATTAAAATAATTTAAAATAATTAAATTTTAATTATAAAGCTATTTAAATAATAATAAAATTAAAATTAAACTTAAAAAAATATATTTATAAAATAAAAAAATAAAACTAATTAAAAATTAATAAAAAAAAATATTAATAAAAGCTATAATTATTATTATTAAAATAAATACTTTATAAATAATTAATAAACTAAATATAGTTTTTAATTTATTAATTAAGCAGTTAATAAAAATAGTAAATAAAATAACGCTTAAAAAATATTAAAAAAAAAGCTATTAAGCGCTTATTTAATAGTTATTAAAGGTTATAGCTATAAAAAAGTAAGTTAAAAAATTATATAAAAAATTTAAAAGTAAAAAAATTTTTATAGCTTAGCTAAAGCTTTTTAAAAAAAAAACAAGCTTTTATTAAAAAAATAATTAAAGTTTAAAAATAAAACTAAAAAAAAGCTTTAATAAAAATATTTAAAAATTTAAAA
>MU380485.1:0-28175 GCA_022495085.1 Xylaria sp. FL1042
TATTATTTTTAAATAGCGCGGTTTTTTTATAAATAATTATTTATAAATAAAACTATATAAAAGCTAAGTAAAAACTTTATATATTATATTTTTTTAACTTAGCTATTTTTTAATTATATATAAACTAGTTTTTATTAATTAACTAGCTATAAAAAAGTAAAATAAAATAAAAAAAATAAAAAAAATAAACTTTTTTTTTAAAAGCTATTATATTTTTTAGTTTTAAAAAAAAGCTAAAAAAGCTTTTTTTTAATTATAAAAAACTTTTAACAAAGTTTTTTTAACTTTATTATATATTTTTTACTTTTTTTTCTTTTTTTTTTTTTTTTTTTAATATTTTTTATTTAAGCTACTTTATTATATATAATAATTTTACCGGTATTTACTAGCCACCTTATAATAAAACTTGCAAATATAAATTTTTTAATAATTATATATAAGTTTTTATTATATAATAGTATTTTATTTTTTAGCTTTTTAAATAAAGTTTTTTTTTTTTTTTTTAAAAAGCTTATATTTAAATATTATATATTATAGCGTTTTCTTGCTTTTTACGCACTTATAAAAAAAGGTTAAAAAATTTAATACTTTTTTTTTATATAAAAATGCTTTATATTTTAACAAGCTTTAATATTTTTAAAAAGCGTTATTTTTACTTAACTTTTATTTAGCTAATATTAAATAATTATATTTTATTTTAATACGCTTTTATTAGTTTTTTTATTTTTTTTAAAAAGCTTTATTTAATTTACGCTTTTTTAATTATTTTTTTTACTAGCGGTTTACTTTTTTACTTTAGTTTTTTTTTTTAAAATACTTTTTATTTTTTAAAAGCCTGCTTTTAGTTTATATTTTACTTTTTTTTTTTAAAATAATATATAATAACGCTATTATTTTATTTATAGCTTAGTTAATTAATAACCTTTTTATATATTTTATTTTTATTAGCTTTAGTTTTATTATTTAAATATAAATTAATTAGCAAAATTTTTATTTTAGTTTTTAAATATTTTATTAAAATAGCTTTAAAAACTTTTATTATTTTTTTTAAGTATTAATTTTAAGTTATTTTAAAAGCGCCGGCTATTTTTTACGCTTTATTTTTTTTAATTAGCTTATATTAAATTATAACGCTATAAGCTAAAATATTTTTAATTATAACTATATAAATTTATTTTATTTTAGCTATATTATTATTTTAAATAAAATTTTATAGCTTAGTTATTATATATATTTAAATATTTAGTTTTTTTTTAAACTTAACTAAATATTTTTTTTTTTTTATATTTTTATAAAACTAGATTTTTAAAAACCTTGCGTTATTTATTAAATAAATTATAACATTTAATAAATAAATTATTTAAATAAAAATTATTTTATTATTAAAAAAATATATTAGCTTATTTTTTTATAATATAAACTTTATATTATATTTTATAGCCTAGCTTTTATAAATTTTTTATATTATTTTTAATATTTTATAGTTTTATTTTATTTTTAAATTAGCTATTAATAAATTAATATTATTAATAAAGCTAGCTATTATTAATTTTAAATATGCTGCTAAGTTTTTATATAGCGTTAAAATATAAAAAAATAAAAATAAAAATAATAATAATAATTTTTATAATACTTTTACTTTTAATATAATAAGCTATAACGTTGCTTTATTAAAATAAAATTATATTATTTTATAAAATATAAAAAAATAAACTTAAAATATAATTTAAAAAAAATAGCTTTTTTATTATAAAATATATATTAGCTTTTTTTTATTAATAATATTAAAAGCTTTTAAAATATTAAATTATAATAATATAATAATGTTTTTTTTATTAATAGCTGTTTTAATAACTTTTACTACTAGCTTAATTATTATATTAGTTAATTTATGTTTTTTATTATTTATTTAACTATTAAATAAAAGGCTTTTATTTTTAGCTATTTTTATTATATAATAATAAAGCTTTTTTTTTAAAACCTTTTTAACTATAGCTTAGTATATTTAATATAATACTTAACTGCTTAATTTTAGCTGCCGATTTATTTAACTAGGTTATAAATTAAAAAAGCATTTTAATTTTTTTTTATTTTATATAGCAGAAAAGTTTAAATATATAGCTTATATTTTAATAAAATATATTAAAACAATATATATTTAATTAAAATAATAATTTAAATAATAATTTAATAAAAAGTAATAATTTAACTAAAATAAATACTAGCAATAATAGTTATTAAAACAAGCTAAACTAATATTAATTTATTGCTTAGTTTTATTTTTTATAAGCGTTAAAATTATATTTTAATATATTTATTTTTTTTTGTTAGCAATATTAAATAAATAAATAATATTTTAATATATATTTATAAAGTTAAGCTTATATATATAAGCTATTTTTTTTAACTATTAGTTAAAAAAAATAAAAGCTATATTAATAAATATATTTTATAGCTATTAGCTTTTTTTATTTATTTATTATATAATTATATAAGCTATTTTATTAACTTTAAAATAAATAATTTTAACAAGCAAATTTAAACGCAAGATATAAAACCTTAATAAAATATTATTTATAGCAAATTAGTAAATAATAAACTAGTAGTAGTAGTAGCAAAAAATAACAACTTATTAAAGCTAGTAATATTTTTATATAGCTAGCGTAAGCATAGCTTTTAAACTTATTTAAAATAAATTAGTATATAATATTTTTAATATTACTTAAAAATATAAAATAAATTTATTTTACTATATACTAGATTATAGCTTAAAATTAATAATAATTATTTATTAAATATAAATTAGCTTTTTATAGCAACTTTTATTTATTTTATATATATATTAGTTGTTTTATAACTTAGTTTTATAAGCTAAGCTTAATAAAAAAATAAATTTGTTTAATATAATAAAAACACGCTTTATTAATTTAACAATAAGCTGCCGGTTTAAATCTAGCAATAAGTTATTATTTTTTTTTAGTTTTTTTTTTTTTTTTATATTTTTTTTCTTTATAATCTACTAAAAAATTATAAATAAAATAGCTATATATAAAATTATTATATTTAATAAATAAAATAATATTTTAAAAGTTATAAATATTATATTATATTAATATATTAAGCAAACTAATTTATATTTACTATTAAAAAACTTTAAATTAGTTTAAGAAAATATTATTAAAGCTAATCGATATAAAATTCTTGATTTTTTTTTAGTATATTAAGGCTTTAAAATATTTAAAAACAAAGCGTAGCTTAATAGCTATATAGCGCAAGATATAATATTTTATTATTTAATAAATTAAGCGCAATAAGTTATAAATATTAGTTAATATAAATATAAACAAGTTTAATAAAAAAAAAGTTAATAATATTTAAAATATTTTTATATTTAGGTTAAATAAAACGCTGTTATTTTTTTAGCTTATATATACCGGTATCGCAAAGCTAAAATTAATTAAAAAAAATACGTTATTAAATATTAACTTTAGCACTTTTTTTATTTTTATTGTTTTTATAAAAAGTATACTTTATTTATACTTTTTTATTTTTAAGCTTTATTTTTATAGCGTTCTTTAATTTTAATTTATTATTTAGCTTAGTTTTTTAATATAAAGTCTAGTTTTTAGTTTTTTAAATTAAATACTTTTATATTATTATTTTATTAATATTATAATTTTAAAACCTAAAAAAAAGCCGGTTTATATAGCGTTTTAGCTTTAATGCTTAAAATAAACTAATTTAAATTTAATAAAAAGTTTTTTAAATTAATAAATTTTCGAGCTAAAATATTTATTAATATAATATAAAATAAAACAGCTTTTAATATATAATCTTTTATTTTAATATTTTTTTTAAGCTTTAATTAGTTTTAAGCTTATTAAGCAGCGTAAAATATTAATTAATAAGCTTTAAAACTTTACGCTAGTTTAAAAAGTTATCGCAAACGCTAATAAAAAATAAATCAGCAATAAAAATAAGCTAATATAATAAAACCTTGCTACAACTATATTTATAATATATTAATAATATTATTAAGTTATTTAATTAAATCAAGCATAATAAATTATAAATATTAATCGATATAAATATAAACAAGCTTAATAAAAAAAAAGTTAATAATATTAAAATATTTTATATTTAGGTTAAATAAAGCGCTGCTATTTTTTTAGCTTATATATACTAGCATTGCAAAGCTAAAATCGGTTAAAAAAAATATATTATAAAATATTAAATTATAAAGCTTATTTATATTTTTATAATATAATTTTGCTAATTATATTAAATTTTTTCGATTATTATATATAGTAATTTATATTTAAAAAAATAGTTTTTATTTAATAAAACTTTTATTTTAAAAATATAAAAAGCGAGCTTTTTAGCAGCTATATTAATGCTTTTAAAGATTTTTATTTAATTATTTAACTTAACCAGCTAAATATTTAGCATATATAAAATATAATATATAAGCTAATGTTTGCTATTAAAACAGGCAAAAAGGTTAATAATTAATATTAATACTGCTAATATGCCTAGCGCTCCGCATAAGTAAAGTAATTAATATTTAATTTAACTAGTAAATAACTTAACTAATTAAAAAAAAATAAAAAATAAAAAATATTTAAATTATTTATTAAATTAAATAAATAATTATTATTTAAGCTAATTACTTATAAATAATTTAAGCAATTTATTATATTTTTTTTTAATTTTTTATAAGCGTTTTTCGATAAAAAAAGGTTAAAGCTATATTAATAAAAGGTCTTAACTTTATTTATAGCTTATTATAAACTTTTACTTTTTTTTTTTTCTTTTTTTTATTTTTAGCTTTTGCTTATTTTTATATTTAAAATTAACTAATTTTGCTAACTACTTTTAACGCTTTAATTTAACTTATTTATAGTTTTGCGCGCTTTTTTTTTTTACTTTTTTTTTTATTAGATTTATATTTAACGCGGTTTAATCTCTTGATTAATATTATTTTCGGCTTAATGCTAACGTTTTTAACTAGGTTTTGCAGCTATAAAAAATAAACAGCTTTAACCTTTTAATTTTTTTGCTTTTAGGTCTTTTAGCACTACTTATATTTATATTTTATTTAAACTACTACTGCATTATAGTTTTAGCTATAAAAATATAATATTTATAGTTAATATATTTTTAGCTTTTTAATTATTTATTTTTTAATTAATTTATTATTTTTTGCTAAGTTTAATAAATAAATAAATATTTGCAGTTATTTTACTATTTAAAAACTTATTTATATATTAGCCAACCTTTTTAATAGTTTTAGTTCTTTTTTAGCTATAATATTATACACTTTATAATTTTTATTAAAAAGCTTATATTTTTAAAATTAATATATTTTAAGCTTTACGCATATATATTTTTTTTGCGTTTTTATTTATTTTATTAAAATATAGCCTTTAAATAAGTTAATAAGTTAATATTTTTTTTATTATATTTACTTGAGTTTATAACATTTTTATTATTTATATTATAATTAATATTTTTTTGCGCTTTTATTACTATATACTTAATAATATATATAAAAAAAATAATATTTTTAAAATTAGCATATTGCAGGCTTTATATATACTTAATTTTTATTTATTTTAATTTTTTATATTATTTTTATATATAGCAAGCTTAATTTATTATTATTTTTTTAATAAACGTTATATAAACTAGCAATATTTGCAGCTAATTATTAAAGGTATTACCTTAATATAAATATTTATTATAATAATTACTGCTATTATTACTATTATTTACTGCCTTTTATTAATATTTTTATTAAGAGTTAATAGTGCTTAAAAAATATTAATAGCTTTTAATTACTAGCTTTAGCGCGCTAGTTATAATATTTTTATATAGCTATTATTAAATATTTTCTTAAGATATAATATATTATTATTTATAAATAAATAATATCTTTTTATATATATTTATTAATATTAAAAAGTTAACCGATAATAAAATAGTTTAAAAATAGTTAATAAAAGGTTTTTTTTTAAACTTTAAACTGCTTATTTATTATTATAAAAGCTTATTTAAAATTAAAATAGCTTTTAAAATTACTTAATTTATATGTTTAGTAAATAATTAAGCTAAATTAAATATAAAAACTAGCTAAGTTAGTTAAATATATTAAAATTAAAGCTTAAGTTGGTTAAAATTAGTTATAAAGGCTTTATTTAATTTATTTTGCTTATATAAAGCGTTATATAATATGCTTTTTTAGCAAAGCAAAATAGTTATAAAAATATTTTTATATATATATTAAGCATATAATAATTAATAAACTAATTATATATATTTTTTTTTTTTATTTCTTAATATATATTAACTTTTAATAAGCTAACTAAGTTAAATTTATTAATTAATTTAAGCTTATATATAAAAGAGATTAATAAAAAAAAACTATATTTATATTATTTAAAGCTTTTATTTTATTATAAAAGCTTTATAAGGTTTAAAATAATAATATTATAATATTATAAAACATATAAAAACAAAATATATATAATATAATAATATAATAATTATATATCTAGCTATTTTTAAATATATATGCTTTTTTTTATATATATTAAAAAATTATTAGTTTAAATTTAACTTATACTAGTAAAAAATTTAATTTAAAAGTTAAGCTTTAGCTATTAACAACTATTATATTTTATTTTTAAAATTTTTATAACTATATATTAACTAATTATTATAATTTTAAAAACTAATTTTTAAAGGTAATTTATAAATATTATTTATTATAATTATTTATATTAATTTTTAAAAAGACTTTTTAAAAAATTTATTTATAACTTTATAAGTTTATAAAACAGCTTTAAATAATTATAATTATTAAATTTAAAAAAAAAAACTATATTTAGTAAAAAAGTTATATTTATATTATAAATAGCAGGCGACGCTAAAATCTTATTAATAGTAGTAAATAACTTATTTATTAAAAATATAATAAATATATAATTATAATTTACTAGCGACGCAACTATAACCTAGCAGCGTTTTTATAAAAAATATAGCGCTAAAAAACTTGCAGGTTTAAAAAATGCTATAAATAAAATATTAAAACTTATATTATAGCTAACACTAAATAATAAAATAAAAAAAAAACTTTTTTTTTAAAAAAACGTAAAAAAAACGTAGTTATTATATATAATTTAAAATATTTACGCAAAATAAATTAAAAAAAAACGCGCGGCAATTACTACAAAATTAACTAATAAAAAATAAACAACTAAAGCAATAAAAAATAATAAAAAAAACCGACCACTTATATGCTATAATTTAAACAAGGCTTTATAAAAAGCTTTTAAATAAGCGCTTATTTTAATAATAATAAACTTAACTAAAAGCTAGGCATAAATAATAATAGCTATATAGCTAGGTTATATTAATAAAGCTAGGCTTGCAAAAAGTAATAAAAAAATCTTAGTTAAAATAAATAATTAATTAAATAACCTAAAAAAAAAAACGCTAGTAAATATTATTAAAGCTATAAATATAGCTTTAGCTAAAAATAATATAATAATAGTTAAAAAATTATAAAATAATAATATAATAGTTATATTTAAAAACATAGTGTTTAAAAAGGCTAGCAATAAAAAATAAATTATTAAAGCTTTTAAAAAAAACATAAAAATATAAAGCAAAAAAGTTATAATAATAATTAAAAAAATATTTATAAAGTAAATTTAAAAAATATATTTTAATAAAGCGTTATTATAGCTACTGCGCAGTAAACATTTAAAAATTATATAATATAAAAAAATAATATAATATAAAAAAATAATATTAAAAAATATAAAAGCAAAGTTTATTTTTATTATAATATATTTAAATAATTTTATAGCAGCTAAAACTATTTATAATAATAGCTTAGTATAAAAAGTATAGCTATTTAACTATAAACTTTTTATAAAAAAGTTAAAGGTTATATAATATTATAATTATTATAAGTTTAAATATATTATAAAATTTTGCTTAAAAAATATTAAATATAAGCACTGCGCTACTTTTAAGCACTAAAAAAATAAAAAAAAATATTTTATAAAAAAAATAAAGGCTAAAAAAAAAAATATAAACTATAATAATAATTATATAGCATAAAATAAGCTATATAAAAAAAAAACAAAATAAAAAAAAAAAATAAAAGCTATATATATATTACGACTTAAAAGCTTTTAAAATATAAAAAAATTAGCAGCTATTAATATAATAGCTTTAAATAATAAAATACTAGCATTTTTAGCTTTAGCTTTTACAAAGTTTAATAATATAAAATCTTTAATAAAAAAATAGCAGATTAATAGCGCAAACAAAAATATCTTTTTATTTATATAATAACTTGCAATATTATATTTTAAAACATTATAAAATTAAAAAATAACGCAGCAAAAGCGCTACAAGATAATAATTTTAATTATTTAATAATATAAAAACCTTTAGTTAATAAATATAACAATATTTATTATTTAAAAACTTGCAGGTACTGCTTAATATAATTAATTAAAAAAGCTATATTATATATAAATAAAAAAATTATAATAAAAGCTTTAAAATAAGATTTTAAAAAAAACTAAGCTTATATAATAATAAATAAAAAAAACCTAGCAGTAATTATATAATTAATTTATTTGCTTAACTAAAATAAATTAAAATAATATAGCTTATTTTAAATTATTAAAAATAAAAGCAAACTAATAAAAAAGCATATAATAATAAAAAACTTTAATTTATATTATTTATTATAAAATTTAAATAGTTGCTAAAATAAAAGCGTAAATAAGTTTTTAAAATTTATAGCAATATAAAACTTAATATTAAATATTTTTTTTAAAAAAATAATTAAAGCTTGCTAAAGCTAAAAAAATTTAATAATAAACTTAATATAAATAATTAATAATTTAGCTATAATATATTAAAGCAATTTAAAATAACTAAAATTTAACTATAAAGTTATTTAAGTAATAATAAAGTTAAAACTTAGCTTAAAAAAATATATTCATAAAATAAAAAAATAAAATTAGCTAAAAATTAATAAAAAAAAAACAATAATAAAAGCAATAATAATTATTATTAAAATAAATATTTTATAAATAATTAATAAATTAAACGTAGCTTTTAATCTGCTAATTAAACAGCTAATAAAAATAGCAAATAAAACAACGCTTAAAAAAATATTAAAAAAAAACTATTAAGCGCTTATTTAATAGTTATTAAAAGTTATAGCAGTAAAAAAGCAAGCTAAAAAATTATATAAAAAATTTAAAAATAAAAAAACTATTGCAGCTTAATTAAAACTTAAAAAAAAAAAGCAAGCTTTTACTAAAAAAATAATTAAAGCTTAAAAATAAAACTAAAAAAAAGTTTTAGCAAAAATATTTAAAAACTTAAAATTATTATAAAGCCTAGCTAAATAAGCTAGGTTAGCATATAAGCCGGCCTTAAAAATTATAGTAATTTTACTACTAAATAAATTAAAAAAAAAACCTGCGGTTACTAATACTTTTAAAAAAAAAACTATTTTACTAGCAAAACATTTTTTTTTAGCATTATTTATAAATTTAATTAATATTTTGGCTAAAAACTTAATATATAATAGCTATTAGTGCTTTAAAATAAATATATTAACTAAAACAAAAAATATAATATTATAAATTTAATTTTTAGCTTTTTAAAAAATATTTAATAAAAACCTTTTATTTAATAGCTTTTTAAAAGCATGCAGACTAGCTTTAGCTAAAAGGTTAGCTATATTATTTACAGCTAGCTTTATATTAAAATATTATTTAGCAAAGTTTTAGCAGGCTAAAATAATTATTATTTTTAAGCTAAGCAAGCTTAAAAAAATTAAAAAAACTGCTAAAAGCTAAAAATTAATTACGCTTATATATATAGTTAAAAAAGTTTTAAAAAAAAAGCTTTACTGCTATATAATAAAAATAGCTAAAAATAAAAGCTTTTTACTTAATAGTTAAATAAGCAACAAAAAAAATAAATCGACTAATATAATAATTAAACTAGTAGTAAAAGCTATTAAAACAGCTATTAATAAAAAAAGCATTATTATATTACTATAATTAAATATTATAAAAGCTTTTAATATTATTAATAAAAAAAAGCTAATATATATTTTATAATAAAAAGGCTATTTTTTTTAAGTTATTTTTTAAATTTATTTATTTATATTTAATAAAATAATACGACTTTATTTTAATAAAATAATATTATAGCTTATTGCGCTAAAAATAAAAGTATTATAAAAGTTGCTGCTGTTGCTTTTGCTTTTTTTTTTATATATTTTAACGCTATATAAAAACCTAGCAGCGCACTTAAAGCTAATAATAGTTAGCTTTATTAATAATATTAACTTATTAATAATTAATTTAAAAATAAAATAAAACTATAAAATATTAAAAGCAGTATAAAAAATTTATAAAAGCTAAGCTATAAAATATAATATAAAATTTACGTTATAAAAAAGCAAGCTAATATATTTTTTTAATAATAAAGCAGCTTTTACCTAAGTAGTTTATTTATTAAATATTATAGTTTATTTAATAAACAGCATAAAATTTTTAAAAATTTAGTTTTATAAAAATATAAAATAAAAAAAATATTTAACTAAGCTTAAAAAAAAACTAAATATTTAATTATATATAATAACTAAGCTATAAAATTTTGCTTAAAATAGCAGCATAGCTAAAATAAAGCAAATTTATGCAATTATAGTTAAAAATATTTTAGCTTATAAAGCCACAATTTAACATAAGCTATTTAAAAAAAATAAAGCGTAAAAAATAGCTAGCGTTTTTAAAGCAACCTAAAACTAATACTTAAAAAAAATAACAAAAGCTTTTAAAGCTACTTTAATAAAATATTTAAAAACTAAAATAAAAGTCCTACTAATTAATTTATATTTTAACAACAAAACTATAGCTAGCAAAAATAAAATATATAATATAGCTTATAAAAAAGTTATTAACTAAGCTATAAATAAAATAATAGCGCTATTGCGCGCAGCTAAAAAAAAAAAAAATAAAACATAAACTAAAGGCAAGCTTTTAAAAAACAGTAAATATTTTAAAAAAAAAACTAGAATAAAAAAGTAAACCGCTAGCAAAAAAAGTAATTAAAAGAATATAAGCTAAAAAAAGCCTTTTAAAAAAAATAAAAAAACTAATAAAAGCATATTAAATTAAAGCGTAGCTATTTAGCTTTAGCTAAGCAAAAACAAAACAAAAATAATGCTTTTAAAAAATATTAAAGCTTGCTAAAATATAAAATAGCGTTAATAACTTAAATATAAACTAAAAAAATTAATTTTTTAACCTTTTTTTATAAATATATAAAAAATAAAAAAATACTACTATTAAGCGCTAATAAAATATAAACCTTATATAACTTATTATTACTAATAAATGTTTTATAAATATATACTTTTTAATATATTTTTATATTACTTTTAGTTAACAACTTATAAATAAACCTATATTATTATAATTATAACCTGCTGCTATTATATTAAACAGCTTATAATAATTTATATAAACTTAATAATTTAATAATTTATAAGTTTTAATAAAAAAACCTAAACCTAAGCAATCTTATAATTATAATTAAAAACAAAACTAAAACTATAACCTCGATTTTAACTTTAATTAAAAATATAAAACCTTTTAAAAAAACAATGCTAACTAAAAGTTATTTAAACCTAATAATAATTAAACCAATAATATAATAAAACTTAAACCTATAATAACTATAACAAAAAAACTAGCTATATTATAAACGTTAGTTTAATAGCTGCAAGTTTAGTTAGCTAATAATAATTATAATATTTATAATTAGCGCAAAACTATTATTAAAAATACTTTTAAAAGCATTAAACTTTTAACCTTTTAATATAGCTGCATAGTTTATTTTTGCTTTAATAACACTGCTTATTAATACTTAAAACCTTTTTTATAAAAATAAAGCTAAAATATAAAAAAAACATTTTAGCAAGTTTAATAATAATAAAATATTATTTAATAACTAGCTTTGTAAACTAACTAATAAACTTAACAAAAATCTAATAATTTTTTATTTTAAAAAAAGCTATATATAATATATTATATTTTAACTAAAAAATAACGCTAAATAATTTATTAAAACATAATATTAATTTATAAAACGCTTATTTTTAAGTGTTGCTAAAATAATTTAAGCTTTAAAAACAGCTTATTATAAACTTAATTAAGCCTTTATTATTTACAAGGCTTTAAAAAAACATTAGTTTAAACTAAAAGCTAACGCTAATATTTATTAATTTATTTTTTAGTTTAACAGCCTAGCTTAAAAAGCTAAAATAGCTAAGTTAAAATAATTTTAAATCTTATAAAAACATTTAAATATTAACTTAAATAGCAAGATTTTTAAAGCTAATACCGATTTTAACCTTTTTTATAAATAATTTTGCGATAAAATAACAAAAATAATATATAATAACTAGTACGCTTTTTAACGCAGCTAAAAAAACAATATAGCTAAAATAAATAACCTGCAAAGTTTTTATAAGGCCGCTTTTTTTAAAAAAGCTGCACTTTTAGCACTTTTAAAAAATATAAAAAAACTTAATAACAAATAAAAACAAATATATTAAAATAATAATATTTACTTTAGTTATAAAAAGCTAAAATATTAAATAATAATATACTTTAAATATAAAAATATAGCCGAAATAAAAAAAGCTAATAATATAAGCAAAACGCTTATAACTAAACTATTAATATATTATATACTAGTTTAATACTTTTTGCTAAAAAAAAAAATAATAAATTAGCTAATAGCTTAAAACTTTATTAAGCTTTATATAAAGCTTAATATAGCATTAGTTTTTTTAGTTTTAAAGCTAAAAAGTATTAAATAATACTTTTATATTAACTATTAATAATAAAACAAATATTTAAAAAACTATATTATTTTTGCTTTCGACTTAAACAATATTATATTTACTTGCTATAATATACTTTTAGTTTTAGTTTTCTTTAAGCCTAAGCAACTTATTAAAATAAAAATAAACGCCTTTTATAACGCTATAAAAAGCGCTATATAATAGCAGCAAAATAATAAATTATAAAAGCTTATAAAATATTTCTTTAAAACTATAACGCTTATAAAAAAAACATATTTTATATAAAATTATAAACTATTAGCTATAATTTAAACGCTTAAATATTATTACCTTAAGCTATTAAATATAAAGTTTTTTATAATAATTAATCATTAAGCCTTACTTTATTTTTTAAGCAAAAAAATATTATTTATTTAATAAGTTTAATAGGCCGACTTTTTATTAAACTTTAATATTATTTTTTAATACTGCCTAAAAAAAATAATATAATAGCGGACGCTTTATTAAAAAAAACTACTAAATTATTTATAATATAAGCTTAAAAAATAAAAAAAAAAATAATAGCTATAATATTTTTAAAAAAGCTAAAAAGTTTTATTGCTGCTATAAAAACTAAAGTATTAATCTTTTAAAAAATAAATTTAATTAAACTAATATAAGCTAAAAATTAGCAGTAAAGCTTAAGCTTATTTAAAAGCTAGTTATAAGTTTTTAAAAAGTTAATAAACAGCAAAATCTTTTTGCGCATAGCTTTAATTAAAAAAGCATATATTTTTAAATCTATTACCTACCTAAAGCAAAATAAAATAATTAAAGCTCTTAAGCAAGAATTTTATTAGCTGCATTTTTAATAAAATATATAGCGTTATATTTATAATTATTATAACTGCAAAAAAAATAAAATACTAAAAGATAAAACCTTAAAATTATTATATTTATTATTAATACCTTAAACTATTTAAAAATAAATAATAATAAAAAGCAAAAACATGCTAAAAAATAAAAATAAAAATATAATTATATATAATATATTTTTTATATAAATAAACCACTTAATTAAATAAGCTATTTTTTAAAACTTTTATATATATATTTAATAATAATTTAATAACTATTTATATAATTATTATTTACTATTTAAAATTTAATTTATTAAACGTTTTTATATTATTTTAATAAGTTTAAATATTATAACTAGATTTACTGCAGACTTTATAGCATTTTATACAAGTCTTTTTTCTTTTTATATAATAATTATTTTAATAGTTTTTTTTATTTTTTTACGTATAAAAATTTTTTACAGCTTATAAATCTCTTGCTTTTTTTATAATAAAAGACTTTTTATTTTATAATTAAGTTTTTTTTATATAACAATAATAATTAAGCTAATAATTTGCTTTTTAAAAAGTTGCGACTTTTTTTTTTAATAATATAAAATAATATATAATATTAATTATATTATGCGTTATTTAGCCTAGCTTTTAAATAATATATATAAAAAAGCTATTTTAATATTATATAATTTTTTTCTTAATATATTAAAATAATAAATTTGCTTTTATAAAGTTATTTAAAATAATATAATAATTAAATAATTAAAAAAATAAAAGCTTAACTTAAAAAATAATTAAACAATAATTTAATTAATTAATAATATATTTTAGGTTATATAGCAGTAATCTTGCTTTTTTAAACCCTTTTTATATATTATTTAAAGTTATTGCTTTATTAAACGCGTAAAAAAACGCGTTTAAAAAATCTTTTTTTTTAATATATATAATATGCGCCTGCATTAAATGTTTAATTTGCTTGCTATATAACTATTTTAAAAGACTAAAACATTTAATATTAAAAGGTTAAAAATAATAAAAAAAATAAAAAAGCATATAAAAAATAATAATATTATTTTTTTTATAATATAACTTAAATTTATATAAATAATAGCTTTTATAACTATTAAAAATAAAAAAGCAGTAGCAACTTTTTATATAAGCTTTTATATATTAATTAAAATATTTAATTTAATTTAAGCCTTATTTATTAATTATTTAACTATTTTTAGTTATATTAACTTTTTAATTGCTTAATAATTTAATATTTTTATATTAAAATAATAAATAGTTTTGCCCTGCTAAAATAATATAAGATAAAATAATATAACTATATAATAAAATAGCTTAAATAATTATAAATTAGTTTTAATTACTTAATTAAACTACTTATAGCTTTTATATACGTTTAAATATAATTATTATAAGGTCAGATATAATTTTATTTATTATAAACTTAATTTTATCGAAATTATATATATTTTTATTTTAAATTTTATTATTAGTTATTATCTTTTATATAAAAATAAACTAAATATAATATTTAATTAAATTTTTATTTAATACTTGCTAATAATTAATTTATTAATTAAACTACGTTATAAGCTTTAATTATTTTTATATAAAGTTTAATATTTAGTTTTTTTTTATAAGGCGTTTTTTATAAAGTTTTAATAATTAATTAGCTATATTTTAAACATTATTATATTAAAACAAAAACAATCGCGCAACTAAATTAAAAATAAATTATATAATAAAATTTTTTTTAGCTTTAATTAATTTAAACTTTAAAAATAATATTTTATTTTTTACTTTATAACTATATGTTTTTTAAATAAAAGTTATATAAAAAATATTATAATAAATTTTTATAGCGTTTTATATAAATAAATATAAGTTATTTTTATAAGCTTAAAAAGCAAGCTATATATTAGCTTTTTTATATAACTTAAAGCGCTTTTATTTTTTTACTTTTTTAAACTTTTATATATAACTTTATAAGCTTAAAAAATTATAAGCTATAATTATAATTTTTTAAAAAATTATAAAAAGCTTTATAAAGCTAGGCAGCTATATTAATAGCAGCAATAAAACGCAGCAAAAAAGCTGCTAATATACTAATAAAAAATCTTTTTATTAATAAATTAATAAACTATAATATAAAATTTATTATAAATACGCTTATTATAGCCTTTTAAAAATATATTAGCGCGCTTTTTAGTAAAAGCAGCAAGCTTATAGCTATATACAAGCTAATTAATCGATTTATAAAACTGTTTATTTAATTAATTTAAAAAAAAAAAAATAAACTAAAGGCTATATTTTTTAAAAAATATTAAAAGAAAATAACTTGCTAAGCATTTTATAACAATAAATTATATTTAAAATAATAAATTTAAGCTTTAACTATAATACTATTATATAATTAAATATAAGCAAAAATAAAAGCTTTATAATTATATTAATAATAGCTATAAAATTAGCTAATAGGTTATAGCTTATTTATATAATTATTATAAAACCGCAGTTAAAATAAATAATATAAATATTTATTTTAAAACTAAGCGGTTTTTTAAGTTAAAAAGTTTATTATATGCTTTTTTTTCGCTTTATAAATATTTACTTAAATTAAATCGCTAATACTATTAATAAAATAGCATAAAAATATAAAAATAATAATAATATTTTATTAGTTTAGCTAAAATATATTTTCTTTTTTTAATTATTAAAAATTAAATATTATTATTTTAAAAATATTAATAAGCAAGCTATTAATTATTTATTTATATATATTTAAGATTTTTTTAATAATAGCTTTTAAAATATTATTAATAAAAGTAATAAAAACTTTAGCTTTATATTTAAGCTTATATATATTATAAGTTTTTAACGGCTAATTAAAATAAATTTTACTTATTAATTATATATATAGCAGGTCTTTAACTTAATTTATTTATTAGCTGCTAATATTATAAACTAAGCTTAAAAGTTTATTATTATTAATGCTTAAAATAATAGCAGGTTTTTTAAAATATATATTTTAAAGCTAAACGCTAGTAAAATATTTTTAAAAAAAGTTATAAATTATATATATAAAAAAAAGTTTAATAAATTTTTAATAATAAAGCAGCTAAAATATATTAAAAAAGCTGTTTTTAAATATATTATATAATATAGCTTAAGCTAAAAAGAAATTAATATTATAAAGTAAACTAAAAATAAACAATTTTAAATAAAAAGCATAAAATTTTTACTGCTTTTTTTTTAAAATATTTTAGCTAAAAAGATTTTTATATTTATGCTTAGTAAGCGCTAGCATATTAATTTTAAACTAGCTACTTTTTATACGCTGTTAACTTAACTAATAATATTATATTAAATAAAAAACAACTTAACGCTTTATTTAAAGTTTAATTATTTAAATATAATAATTATTTTTATTTATTTAACTTTTTTATTATTATTTAACTTATTATATAGCTAAAGCTGCGCAGTTTTTTTATAAATAATTATTTATATAAAAAAAAACTATACTTTAAAAAGCTAAGTAAAAAACTTTTTACGCAGCATATTTTTATTATTTTATTTTTTAAAAATTATATAGCTTATAAAACTATAGCTTAAAATAATCGCTTAGCTTTATATAAATTAATATTTACTATAATTATAACTTTTAATTAATTATTTTTTTATTTACTATTTAAATAATTATATTTTAATATTTTTAAGTTTTATTATATATTATAATATTATTAAAGTTATTATTTTTAATAACGCTAAATAGCTTTTATTATTTTATATTATAAAAAGCTTTTAAAAATAATAGCGTTTTTAGTTTAATTTTTTAAAGATTATATAAAAATATATTAATAATTACTTATAGCAAGCAAGCAGGTATATTTTATAAAATTTATAATTAGCTTATTTTTTATTATAAAAGGTAAATATAATAAAAAAGTTTTAAAAAAATAAAATATAATAAAAATTAATAGCTAAAGCTTATTTTTTAAATTATGTTTTTTATAGTATAAGCTAAATTTAAACCGACGCTTTTTTATATATAAACAGGTAGCAAGTTTATTATAAAAAAAAAAACCAAGCGTTTAACTATTATATTATTTTATTACTTATTTAACTTATTATTATAGCAGCTTTAAAAATAATAATTTTTTTATTACTTTTAAACATTTTATAAAGTTAAACTAAGCAAGCATTAAATATAATATTTAAATAAAAAATGCTTTTTATTTACTAGTATTTTTTTATTAATTAAATAATATTAATTTAAAAAACCGCTTTTAATATATTAATAATATTTTTTTATATTTTCGATATAAAAAAAATATTATAAACTATTTTTTAAAATATATTATTTTTTTTAAGCAAGTAAAAAAATTTTTATATAAGCTTTTTACTTTTAAATAAAATATTAAAAAAACTAAAGTTTATTATATTATTAGATTTAGCAGCACTAATAACTTTTATAAACTATTTTTTATTAATATAAAAAATTTTAATTTTTTATTATAATTATATATTAATATACTAGTGCTAAAATATCTTTTTTAACTTAAAAATATTATTATATTATTTTCTGCTTTAATTAACGCGTTTATAATAAATATTAAGCGCTTTATTAAAACTATAGTTAATTTTAAAAAGCTTATATAAATAATTTTTAATATTAAAGCTTAAATATTAAAATTAAATAATAAACAAATTATATAAACCTAGTTATATATAGTTATAAACATTAAAATATAAGCTATAATATTTATAAATAATAATAATAAACTATATATTATTAATTATTAAAAGCGCTTAAAGCTTTTTTAAATATTATTATATATAATTTAGCTTAATTTATATTTAATATTTTTAAATAAAGCTTATTTAAAAAATATTAATCTTAAATTATTAAATAATTATAAAGCAGCTATTACTTTTAAAATAAACTTAACTAAAAATAAACTAATATAAAATAAAACTTATATTAATAATTAATCTTTTTTTTAGTTTATATATTAATAACTCTTAGTGTATATAAAAATAAAAAAGCTTAGTAAAAAATAATTAGTTGTTTTTTATATAAGTATTATAATAGGACTAGTGGTCCTTGCAAGTGCTAGGCATTTATGTAGTAGTTAATGTCATGGGTTAACTTAGATGAGATATAAGAGATATAAAATAAATATATGTGGTGTATTAGTTAGCATTATAACCTATATATATATATTATTTATGAGAAAGACTTAACCTAGATTTTTTTTTTTCTTAAGCTTTAGTCTTATAATATATCTATTATAAGATCTTATAATATTATATTTAACCTGATATTATTTTATTTGTTTTAATAATTTTAAAGCTTTTTTTAAAGGTTACTTATAATATTAATTATTTAATGTTTAGGATAAATATGCTTTTATATTAACTAGTAACTTAAGCAACAGCTTACTTTAAAGATTTATTTACTATAAAATAATTAAACCTAAAAATATTTTAAAATTAGTTTAAAATACTATTAAAAAGTGGTTAAGAAATAGATTATAGCTTAGACTTTTATTTTAGTACTTTTAAATCTACTACTATATATTAGCAGTAATTTTAGCAGATAAACATAAAACTTTAAGATTTTTAAGATTAATTAGCAAAGCAAAGGTATTATAATAATAATTTACGACAACTTTAATCTTTAGCTATATTTAAATTAAAAGAAAAACAAAAAGCAAGAAATTAATATATAACTAAAGATAAAAATTTTAAAGACTTTAACTTACCGGATTTTTTTAATTTTAAATTTTTATATTTCTATTAATTATATTATAATAATAATAACTCTAACGACACTTTAGTATTATTAAATAGTTAAATCTTTTAAAACTAATATATTTAAGGTTTAAATTAAAATTATTATTATTATAATAACGCTTTTAAATTAAATAAAAGCTATAATAACATAGACTTTAGTTAACTTTTTAAATTTAACTATTTTTTTTTTAGCTTTAATTTTATTTATAATAAGTAGACTAAATGGGTAAAAGAATTAAAAGCTATATTTAAAGCTGCAGAATAAAAGTTTTATATTAACGCTAGCAAGATTTTTTATATAGTTAGCTAAATAAAACAAGAAATAAAAAATTAATACTATATTATATTTTAACGCAAAATAAAAGAAAATCAGCACCGATTAACTTATAATTAAAAAGCATTTTTAATATAAATTAAAGGCAAAATTTAATAGTTTATAATATTAAAAGCTAATATTAGCATTTAAAAAAAATATGCTAAGCAACGCTTAAGTTAAAATCTTAGGTTATTTAATTATTATCTAGCTTAAATTAAAAACTAGAATACGCTATAAAACAAAAAAAAAAAAATAATAATTTATTACTTAAAACTTCTTAATATATTATAGCAAGAACTTATAAATTTTTATAATTTTTTTTTATTAACTAAAACCGATATAATTAATACTACATAATAATATTAGGAATTAATAACTAAAAAATAATAAAATAAAAAACAGCGCAAAAATTTTTTACTAAATATTTTACGGAATATTAATGAAAAAAATAGGGATTTTTAACAAACTTAAAATAATTAACTATTTTAATTTTCTAACAATAAAGATTATTATTAAAATAATTAACTATTTTAATTTTCCGACAGTAAAAACTATTACTGCCGAGGCCAAAAATATAATTAAATAATTTAAAGTAAAAATACTTACTATTATTAAAATTAAGCTTAGGAAATTAGCAATTTTAATACTTAACTTAATTTATAAAAAGCACCAAACCTTATTTAAAACAAATCCTAAAATAAACAACCTTAAAATTAGCGTAATAATCGTTTAAATAAAAACTTATATAATAATAATATTATATATTATTATTATAACTAAAAGAAATACTTTAAATATTAATGCTTTAATAATAACTAAAAACAAAAAATCCAAAAAATATAAGTGGATAACAATCAAGATAATTATAAATCTAATTATAAACTGTTTAATAATTTTTATTTTTTTTTTTTTTTTTATTTACCTGATTATTAATTATTATATACTTTAAAATATAATTGTTATAATAATTAAAAAAACAACTAGTAAGCTAATTTATAGTTAACTATTTAAGGCAGAAAAATTAGCTTTATATATTTATATTATATTATTTTTATATTTTATGCACTATTTAAGTGCCTAGCCTTAAAAAGCTGTTTATTTAAATATATGCTAACTTAAATTTATATGTTAAATATAACTATATTAATATTACTTTTGTTTTATATTATAAACTAGAAAAAGTTTTTTTTTATATTTATAAACTTTAATATGCTGCAGGTGGTAAATTTATTATTTATAAAGCCTTTTAGGTTAATTATAAATTAACTAATAATTACAGCATTATTTAAAAATTCCGACGCGCTTATGTTAAAATATAATAAGATAACCGTTTAAAAGGTAGTTTTATATTATTATTGCAAATGATATTAAAAAAACAAAATATTGTTTTAGATTTAAGCATAAATTATTAGTTTTATAAATTATATTAACGCTACTTTAAATTATTTACTGCTTATTAATTTAAACGCGCTTGCAAAAATTAAAAATGTTGTTAGGCTATTATTTAATTATTTAAACCTATTTATTTAAAAGAAATTAAAACACAAAGAAAATATAATAAAATTAATAAAGTTTTATTAAAGTTTTATAATTTAAGCAAATTTTTTAATATTAATAATATTAGCAGGCTACTTTATTTATAAAAAAGTAACTTTGCTATTAACTTTAAAAAAAATGTAATAATTTCTTACTTTTTTATTTATTTATTAGCCTAAAATAAATTAGCTAAATTATAAAAATAGCTAACTGAAATGATTAAAAATAAAAAAATTTAAAAATTAACTAGTTTTGCTAGCGCATTTATTTTATTTATACTTAAAAAAGATAGTGGTTTATATTTTTGCGTTAATTATAAGAAATTTAATTAAGTTATATATAAGAATTATTATATATTTTTATTTATTTTTAAATTATTAAACAAGATCTTTAATATAAAAATCTTTATAAAAATCGATTTAAAAGATGTTTATTATTGTATTTATATATAAAAAAAAAATAAATAGAAAATAGTTTTTTATATATATTATAGTTATTATAAATTTTTAGTTATATTTATAGGTTTATATAATACTTTAGCTATTTTTTAAAATTATATATATAAAGCACTTAATAATATTTTAAATATTTTTTATATAATATATCTTAATAATATGTTTATTTTTTTTAATATTAAAAAGACTTATATGAAATATGTTTATAATGTTATTAAAAGGCTTTAAAATATAAAACTATATGTTAAGCTTTTAAAATATTAATTTTATTAAAAGAAAATTAAATTTTTAAAATATATTATCTTTAGCTAAAAAATCAAAATAAATTTTTTTTATATTTAAACTATTAATAAATAGCTTATTTCTAGTATTTATTATGCGCTATAGTAATTTTTAAGGTTTTATAATTTTTACTGCTGCTTTATTAACAAGTATTTTTAAGTTATAACCTTACTAATAAAATATTTAAAAAAAGGTGTAACTAAAACAAAAAAAAATAAAATTTTTTTAGATGTACTTGTATAAAAAGCGTTTAAAAGGTTAAAAGCATTATTTAAAAAGATTATTTTTTTTATATATTTTAATTTTAAAAAGCAAATATTAATAGAAACCAACGCTTTTAATATAGCGCTAGCAAAAAACTTATTTTAAAAAGATAATTATAGTCGATAGCAGCTTATAGCTTTTTATTTTTGCAAGTTCTTTAAACTAAAATCAAAATATAAAACTTTAGACTAAAAAATGCTAGCTATAATAAAATATTTTAAGCATTAGTAGTATTATTTATAAAAAAGCAAAATATTTGTAGAAATATTAACTAATTATAATAACTTAAAAGCGTTTATAAAAACTTTTAAGTTAAATAAAAAGCAAGCTTAATAATATATATATTTAGCTTTTTTTAACTTTATTATTAAATATAAAAAAGGCAAGCAAAATAAAGCTAATTTTTTATCGCGGCGCTTTAATTATATATAAAATAAGCATAAAGCATTTAATTTATTTTTTATATTAGAAAAAAAGATTATAATAGCGCAAGTCTTTATTAAAAATAACTATTTTAAAATATTTATTAGTAAAGTTTATATAACGCGACCTTTAAAAGTTTAAAAAATATTTATATAAGTAGTCACGCGTATATAAGCGTAAGCAGCTGCAGGTAATAAAGCGTTATAAGATCTAAACATATTAACTTTTTTTTAAGACTTAATTTAAAATATTTAACAAAAAAACCTAGAATATAAAACGATTTAAAAATAATTAGTTTATAAAACTTTAAAAAACTATTATTGGTTAATTAAGCAATTATTAGTCTGCTATATAAATAAAATATATATTTTTTTAAAAAAGTCTATTTATTTTTAACTAATTAAACTATACCACAATGATTTTTTAGCAGAATAT
Organism: Xylaria sp. FL1042; assembly: GCA_022495085.1. Lineage (NCBI taxonomy): Eukaryota > Fungi > Ascomycota > Sordariomycetes > Xylariales > Xylariaceae > Xylaria > Xylaria sp. FL1042. Next base: position 23,269 of record MU380485.1, read on the forward strand.
TTTAGCTAATATTATATGCTTTAGTTATTGCAGCAGAAATTTTATTAAAAGTATATAAAGTCTAATATTAAAAATTATATTAAAAATTATATAATATATCTTAAAGCTAAAGCAAAACATTATTAAAAATATAGTAAATTAAATATATTGCTTATATTTAATAAACTAATACAAAAACTATTTATAGATTTTATTATAGCTTTACTAAATATTTTTTATAATAAAAACTTAGTAAATATAATATTAATTATTGTTAATAAATTTATAAAGGTTATATACTTATTTTTTATTAATAATAAAATTATTTTAATTTAATTTATAAAACTTTTCTATAAAAAAATTAAGTATAAATATAGCAGCTTATAAAACATAGTCTTTAATTGCAGAAATATTTTTACTAGTAAATTCTAGTTAAAATTATACTATTACTTAAAAATTAAAAATAAATATTTAGTTGCGTTTTATTTTAAAACTAATAAGTAAACAAAACATATAAACTAAATAATTAAATGCTATTTTAAATGCTTTATTAATAAAGAGCAAACTAGTTAGCTAAAACTATTATCTCAAATATATTTTGCAATAAATTTAGCTATTAATAGCATTATTAGTAAATTTTTTTTTAAAGCTTTATATAAATATATACTAGATTTTTACTTATTTATTAAAAATAACTTTATATTAAAAGAGGTATTAACAGTATAAGACCGGTTAAAAAAATTAAAAATTATTTGAAATAAACTATTAAATTAATAGCGAAAAGCTAGCAAAACTTATAAAAAATATTATAATAACAAGTATAAACTACTAATACTAAAGACTAAATAATTAGTTACTTTTTTAACTAAAAATTTTAAATTTAAAAATCTAAAACTATTTTTTAAGTTTATTAAACTTTTTTAAGTTTTAAAATAAATTAGTTTATAAGCGTACTATATTATTTTTTTTTTATAATATAATTAGATTTATAATATTTTTTTAATTTAATTACTTAAGCTGTAAAATGCTAGTATTTATAATAGTTTATCGATGCCAGCCTTTAAAAATAAAAAAAACAAATAAAAAATAAAAGATATAATAAATAAACAATAATTTAAAGGTAATATATATTACAAAGTTAAATAAAAAAGATAGCTTTTTAAATATAACTAATAGGTATTAGCTACTAATATTACAGCATTTAAAGCAATTAAAGCCTTCGAAAATTATTAAAATAAAAAAAAGAAAAAATATTATTTAAAAACTAGGAAAACAACTTTAAAGTTATTTTAATATAAGGCAAAAGCTTAAACATATTTACTTTTATACTTTAGTTAAAAAAACTATATTTTTTATTTTATATAAACTAATTTATTTTTGCAGCCTGTTTTAACTAAAATATATAATATAGCTTTTGCTACATAATAAGATTTATATTTATATTTTAAGTTTAAAAATATCTGCGCTTTATTATTAAGCTATATATAAAACTAGACTAAAACTATTATTTATTAAAAAATAAAATATTATTATTTAATAATTTTTTTATTATAGTTTTTTATATATTTTAATTAAACTAAACAATATAAACTTTTTTAAATTTTATTTAAAATATAAATATAGCTATATGCTAAGCTAAGAACTTATAATTTAAATTTTATACTTGCAATAAAATAAATCAAAAATATATATTACAGATGATTTAAGACTATATTAATTAGATTTATTAACAAAATATTTATGAAATATTATATTTATTGCAACTATAAAAAATAGTTAAAATATTTAATAATATAAAACGCAATAATTATAACATAACTTTTTATAGTTTATTTAAAGGTTTTATATATAAATATTAGTTATAATTTTTATTAAACTAAAATAAAAAACTTATTTTAGTATTTTTAATTTTATTAATTAAGTAAAACTAAGCTTAATATATTAAATAAAGCTAAAGAAATATTTTAAAAAAATAAAACTAATATGCTATAATATTTATACGAAAATTTTTAAAAGCATTATATATAATAAAACTAGTTTTATTTATAACTATTTTTTTTTTTGCGTTAATATAAGAATTAAAAGTAAAGCTAAACTAAAATAATAATTTTTTTATTTATATTGCGTTAAAATATATTATTACTAGCAATTAATATAAATTAAAATAATATATTAAGTATAAATTTTAAATAAAACTATTTATAAAGTTATAAAATATATATGCTTTTATATAGCTGCTATATAATAAAGACATAAAATTTTTAAAATTATAATAAATTTTAAAAGGCTGCTTAAAAGCTAGATTAAAAGATTTTTTAGCATAACTAAAATATTTACGATAAACGTAAGCTTTAAAAATAGCAACAAAAATATTTTACTTTTTATATTATTTATTTTTAGTTTTTTAAAACAGTTTACGCGGCCGCTAAACTTAAAGTTAATTTATAAAGATTTTATTTATAAAGTTTATATAATTAATATTAAATGCATGTTTATTATAACTTATATATTTTTATTGTTATTATTTTATTTAGCTTTTTTTTTTTTTTTAGCGTTATTATTAATAATATTTTTATTATTATTATTGTTATTGTTTATTGCTAGCATAATTAATACAAAAGTAATAATTATAAAAATTATTAGTGCTGCAACTATAAGCTATAGTTAAGCTTAAAACTAAACTGCTGATAAATTATTTTTGTTGGCTTTTTAATTTGCTGCCAGAGCAGCAGAGTTGCTAAATACTAGTTAAGCAGCTAATATTTATTGCTTACTACTTTAAAGACAACCCTGGCGTTGCTTTAAAAGCATGTTATATTAAAACATATAAAAATAAATTAATATAATAAATAAAATAAACTAAAAATAAAATAAAATTAAAGAGATAAATAATAAATATTATATAGCTAAGACTAATTTTTTAAAAATTAGCAGCAGTTAAAAAAAGAAAAAAAAAAAAAAGAAAAAAAAAATATAAAACTTACTACTACTTATATAAACAAATAAAAACAAAAAGATTTTACTGCAAAAGCAGTAAATTACTAACACGGTTTATAATATTAATATAAAATAAGATATTTATATATTAATATTAATAAACACCTCTTATTTACCTACGCGTATGCTTATATATACATTATACTTATAAATTAATTAATTATTATTATATAAGCTAAAAATAGCCTACTAAAAAAAAAAAAATAATTATTATAAGTTAACTTAAATAAAATATAAAAAATATAAAATAAATATATATAGTATATTAGTTAATATTATAACTTATATATATATACTATTTATAAAAAAGACTTAACCTAGATTTTTTTTTTTTTTAAGCTTTAGTCTTATAATATATTTACTATAAAATCTTACGATATTATATCTGATCTAATATTACCTTATTTGTCTTAACAGTTAACCTAAGCTATTATAGCCTATGCGCACCTATTATACTAGCTATATAAAAAGCTGTTAGCTATAAGCTAACCTATTTACTTATTTTACTTTACTTTATACCTTATCTTATATATACCTACTATTTAATTAATATAGTTATTTTAGTTATATAAGCCTTATTAATTATTTTTGTTATTGTTTTTATTATTATTATTTTAATTGTTTTTTATTAGTTAGCTTTATTATTTTAACATAGTATAAAAATTTAAGCTAAAATTTAAAAATGCTTAGCTATGCCGGTTAAAGCTATTATTAAAATAAAAAATATATTATACTAGGCTATATTAAAAACTTTTTTAAAAACTAAAAAAAGCATATTATTTTAAGCTATATAAAGCGATTAGTTTTTGCGTTAAAATAATAAAAACAAGCTTAAATTAATAAAGCTATATTTATATTAAACAATTATATTAAAAAGCTTTTTAAAAATAAAGCCTAGCTTATAATTGCTAAATATAGTTCTTGCTTAGCAAAAATAATAATAATAGCTAGCATGTTATACTTTAATAGTTTAAAAATTAAAGAAATAATAGCGTATTATAATAAATTTAAGCATATATATTTTAACTTAAGCATGTTAAAAAAAAAATAAAAGCATAAATTATTTTTAAAGATTAAAAAAAAGCGTTAAATATAACACCTTTTTTTAACGCTTTTAGTTAATTATTTTTTTTATTAAAATATTAAAAAGTTTATTATTATAAGCTATTTAATATTAACTTTACTAGCTTATATATATATATTTAATTTATTATAAAATATAAGCGTAGCTTAAAGCTTTATTATATTATAACTTAATAATAAGCACCTTTTTATAATAGCTAATTTTATTAAAACAATAAAAGCTTTTAATAAAAAATATTTTTTCGATTTATTTTAACTAGCGTTTTATATAAGCAAAACAAAATAAATAAAGCTTTTTTAATTAATTTTAATTAATTTAAGCCTTAATTTTAATATATTTAATTAATTTAACTAGTTTTTATATTTAACTTAGCTTAAATACTTATTAAATATATAAGCTAAATAAAAATTTAATATTTAACGTTTTTTTTTATTTTAAATATTTTTATAGCTATATAATTATATAATTATATAAGTTATATATTAATATAATTAACGCGGTTAACGCGGTTAATATAAAATAATTAATAAAGTTAAATAAGTAAAGGTAAATAAATAAAAGTAAAATAAATAAATAAAGATAAATTAAATAAATAAAAATAAATTAAATGAATAAATATAAAGGTTATATTAGTTAATAAAACTTTTAAGTTAATAATTAACTTTTTTTTATTAAAAAACTTTTAAAAAAAATAAAAAAATATATAAAAAATTACTTAAATTATTTATAATTAATTAAATAAAATAATAATAGTTTATTTAATTTAAAAAATAATTTAAATAATTTTTTTTTATTATTTTATTTTAATTAACTAGTTAAGTTATTTATTAATTAAATTAAATATTAT
>MU380486.1:0-25000 GCA_022495085.1 Xylaria sp. FL1042
ATTTAAAATAGCGCTTATAAGTTTAAATAGCTTTTATTAAATATAAACTGCTAAGCTTAGCTTATTTTAAACTTTTAAAACGCTTGTTATATAAGTGTATAAATATTATTAACTAAGGCTTTTATTAGCGGCTGCTTTATTATAAATTTTTATATATATTTATATTATTTTATTTATTTTTAAAGCTACTGTTTATATAATATATATTATTTTAGTATAAAATTATTATTTAATATAAGTTATAATTATTACTAGCTTTTTTTTTATAAATACTAGCTAGAGTATTAATTAATATAGTTATTATTTAACGCTTTTTGTTTTATTTTTATAAAAATTTTTTATATTAAATATATGTATAACTATAGCTACTTATACTAATAATTATATTTATATTATTTTTATTATTTAAATTAAAGGTAATAATTTGGCTATATTTTTTTTATATAATAATAGGCTTAGATTTAACTTTATTGTTATTTATAGCAATATTTTAAATTATTTAATAATTAACAAGCTGTTTGTTTTAGCTTTTTTTTAGCCGCAATATTATTAGTAAATTAAAATTTATTATTATATTATAGCTATTTATAGTTTAAGCACTAGTTTTTTTAAAACTTATTATTTATAGCTATATATATTAATATTAAGTAAGCTTTGCTGTTTTTTAACTTATATATTTTTATATAGCATTATATTTAAGTTTATTTGCATATATAAATTAATAGCATATTAATATTTAATGCTTAGTGCTTAATTATAACCTGCTTTTAATCGATAGCTTAATAATAAATTTTAAAAATATATGCGATTAACTAGGCAGTAACTAGTATTTAGTTTGCTAAATAAAAAATAATTAAATAAAATAAGTTATTAAAAGCAAAATAAAATAAAGCTTTTTTAAGATTATTAAAACTTTTAGTACTAGGCGTTAAATAAGTAAAGATATAAATAAATAAGTAATTTAATAGTTAAATAAATAAGTATATAGGTATTATTATTATAGCTATTAATAAAATTAATAGTAAAAAATAATAGTTAAGTTAAAATATAAGCAATATTAATATATATATATTTAAAATTTACGCGCTATTTATATAAGCACTATTATTATTAGTAATAATATAAAAGCATTTTTTTATATTTTTTTTTTTTGCTTTTATATTATATTAGATTTTATTTCGATTTAAGAGCTATATAGCTGGTTATAAAATATAAAATCTTTTAATATATTATAATATTTTATTTGCATTAACTTATTACTTTTATTTAAAGCGCAAAAAGCTTTAGTTTTATTATTTTATTTTTTTTTAATTTTTTTTTTTCTAGCGAACGGTATAGTCTTAAATAATAATATAGCAAACAATAACCAGCTATAAAATAGGTTTATTTTAAACGCTGTTTTTAATTATCTTAGGCTTTTACTGCCGAGGTCGCTATTTTACTATTTTATTTATTTAGCAAAGTTTATTTAAATATTAATTATAGCCTTTTAAGACATATATTATTTAACGTTTTTTAGGTAGCTATTATTATAATCTGCTATTATTAAATTTATATTTAATACTTTATTTAACTTATTATACTTTTTTTGTTTTTTTTTATATATATTTTATTAATTACTAATTTTTATATAAAACCTCGAACTTTATTATATTTAATATTACCATTTTTTAATTATAATTATAATTAATTATAAATCTCTTAAGTGTTTAAAAATTTATTTTTTTAGTTTATATTAAATAGTTATAACTAAGATATTTGCTTATTTTATATTTTTATTAAGCCTTGCTGGTTTTTTGTTTTTATTTTTAGTTAATTAAAACTTAATAGTTTATATTATCTTTTTAATTTATATTAATTTAGCGTCGTATAATATTTTACCGGCATTAAATTAATTTATAAAAGTATAATAAAACTATATAAAATTAATTTATTAACTTAATAAATATATATAGTTATTTTTTATATTATATATATATTTATTTGCTTTTATTTTTTTATAACTAAAATATAAATAAAGCAGATATTTATGTTTAGTATAATATTATATTTATTTATTTTGGTAGTATATAAACTTTATAATATAAGAATGCTTATAAAGCAGCTTATATAAGGCGTGCTAAATATTTTATTAACTAAAATAAATTTATTTTATAATTTCTTTAAACTATTTATAAACTAATATATTTAATAAATAAAATTTATAATTATTAAGTATTTATTTACTTTTAAATATTTAGTTAAATTAATAAAGGTTGTTTATTAAAGCAATAAGTTTTTTTTTTATTTTATAAGCAAAATATTTAAAGCTACTTAAGAATTATTTTTATATAGTTTATTGTTTAAATATATGCTTAGTTAGCAAAAAACAATTAAAAAAAGTTTAAGTAATATAAAAGTCTTTGCTAAAATTATTTATAAATCGATAGTCTTTAAATTTAAGTTAATTAATAATATAGTATATTATATAGTATTTTTTATTTTAGCTTATATAGCTAGCGTGTATATAATTATTATAAAGAAAATAATATTATAATATATTTAGTTAAAGTTAAAAGCAATATTAAATATATTTAATATTAAACTAGCCGCTCTTATATATATATTAAATTAGCATAATATATATTTGTTTTTTTTCTGGCTTAAATATATTATTAACGCAACTATAAACTATAAAAAAAAACCCGATATAGATTTTTTAAAATATATTAACACTATAATTAAGCAGTTATAAGTATTAAGCGGTCTAATTATAAATCTTTTAATAATTTAAAAGCTATATTTAATAAACTTCTTAAGATTTAAATTATTTTTTAAAATTAAATATATATATAGTAATAAGGTTAATATTTTAAAAATCTTTTTATATAAAAACAAGAAAATAAAACTTTTAATATTATAGCTTATATTTTTTTAAAAGTAAAATAAAGTATATAATCTTTTAAAATTAATCTATTATAAAATATATATAAAAAAAAATCTTATATAAAAAAGTATAAAAAATAAAAAAGTTTTTTTACCGATATATTATTATAGTATAATAAATAGTAAGGTTTTAAAATATATTAACACTTTTTAAATAAATTAAAAAAATATCGACTAGTTGTTTAATTTTAGCTTAAAAAATATTATATTTTTTTTATATTATAATAAATATTATTAAAAGAATAATATTAATATTAAATATAAAAGACATAAATATGTTTAAAAACTTAATTAGCTTATTACTTTTAAAATAAAAGCAAAAAAAAGCTTAATAAAAGCAAAACTTTTTTAAAAACCTAACAAGCAGTACGCAGATTATATAATAAAAAATAATATTATTTTTATAAATAATATTAAATAAAATAATAACTAGGTTATTGCCGACTTAGTTTTTAAAAGTTATTATTAGCTATAAAAAACAATTAACTATATTAGCGTTTTAATCGCAAAGTAAATAAAAAATATCTTTTTATTTTAAGCTTATTATTTTTATTAATTTTAAATATTTATAAAAGCTATTAAATATAAAACGCTATATTTAAAAATAATATTTAAAATTGCAAATATATTTTTTAGCTTTAAGAATTTAAATTATTTAATATTAAAAAAAAAAAAATAAATCTTTAAGAACTTTATAAACAAGCATATGTAAAATTAATATACTTTTAGCAACGCTAAAGCTTTACGTAAAAAGCAGCATAAAAAATAGTTAAATGTTTTTATAAATTTATAAATAAAATAGTTTTAATATATTTTAACTATATTTTAATATAATATAACTAGCGGTTATATTAATAAAAACCTGCTTATATTATTATTATTTAATATAAGTATTTTTATATTATATAGTTAAAAATATTTAGTATAATTAAAACTAGTTTAAATATTATAATTATTGTTTTATAATCGCTTGTAAAATTAAAAATCTTTTTAAAGCTTATATATATAATATTACTTAAATTTTTAAATAATGTATTATTAATATAGCGCTTAAAATTTTGCTGTTTATATAGTTAAAAAAAAGCTAAATAAAAGTTAAGTTTATATTAAAAGAAAATTACTGTTAATATTTTTTGTTTACTTATTATTAAAATAAAAAAGCTAAATATACTTTATTTTTATATTTATATATATTTTTTTTTTTTTTTGTTTTTTATAAGTAAATTTTTTTTTTTAATTATTTTAAAATATATTATAAATTTTATTACGCAAGTACTTGTCTCTACTTTTTTTAATATTTATTTTTATAGTTAAACTAAATAATATTAATTATTATATATTGTTTTAAAATTAGTTAGCTATGCTATATAAGCTTATTATTTGTAGGTTTATTAGCTAAATTATTTTTAATAGCAGAAATATTTTTGCCGATTGTTTTATGTATATTAAAATTTTTATTTATGCTAAAAAAAAAAAACTTATTAGCTAAGTTTTTGCTGTCTAGTTAGTCTAGCAAATAAGCTAAAAAAAAAAAAATTAGCATATAATATAATTTTTAAGCGTTAAATATATAAAACTAGCTAAAAATCTTATATATTTTATAAACTATGCTTTTATAAGTAAATATAATATAATCTTTTAAAGCAGTTATAATAATATATATTAATAGCTTAATATTAAAATATAAATGCTTAAGCTTTATAATTATAAATAATAAAAGTTTAAATTTATAAAAGCTATTATTTAGCTTTAAAAGATATTATTATAATAAGCAAAGCAGTTAATTTATTTTATCGAAAGCTTTAAATAATTAGTTTTTATATTTTATTTTTAATAATGCTGCAATTTTTGCTAGCGTTAATATATATTAAGCCGTCGATCTAGCGCCTTATTTTTTTATAAAAAGCTGCTTTTTAAGTTTTGTATTAAATATTATATTTAACTTATTGCTTTATATTATTCTTTAACTATATTTGCTTTAATATAAATGCTTTTAAAAAGTAGCTAATTAAAATCTGCTATATTTTTTAAGGCCTTAAAAACAAGTCTTTTATTTTTAAATAAATATACTAGTTAATTTATATATATGCTTATAATATAAGGCGTATGCTTGCAGGTATAAGCAAAGCAATTTTTATTAAATATAAAGTTATATTTAAAAATATAAACAAATATATAAAAAAACTATTAAATATTAATAATATAATCGCAACTAATTAATTAATAAAACAGCAGCTTTTATAATCTTAATAAATAGCTAAATTATAAAATATAAACTAAATTAATAAATATTATATTAAAATAGCCTAGAAAAACATTTATTTTATATATTATAAGCTTATATTTATTTTATTATAAAATTATAATATAGCTTTTTTATTAGCTGCTACTGCTTTTTTTTTTAATTATTAAACCTTTTAAATAGTTATAAGCTGCTTATATTATTTTTTAAAATATATTATATAGCATTTTATATTTTTATATTAGCTAGTATTTATATTTATATATAATATTATATTTATTGCTTGTTAAGAGGGTATTTGTTTTAAAAAAATAAAAGCTTTTTATTTTCGCTTAATATTTTTAATATTTTATTTGCAACACTTTTTTTAGCTATTTTTTTATTTATTTTAAGTTTATAAATAGTTGCTTTATTTACTTAATAATATAATAATAAATTTATTTTTATATTTATATTATAACTAAGCCTAGCATTTATAAAAGTTAAAGCTTTATATTTAATATTATTTTTTAAAAAAGCTTTTTTTTATATTTATTTTATATTTAAGCCTTTAGTTTATTAAATATTTTAAGCGCTGCAAGCTATTTTAAATTATTATGCACGCACTAAAGCAAGCAGTTTTTTTTTTATTTTTTATAAAATATTAGCGCTGCTTACTTTTATTAAAATACCTGCTTAATAGCTATATTAATATTTATTTTCTAATTACTACATGCTAAAATTATTTAATTACTACTAACTTTTACTTATTAAAAAAGCTTTAATAAATTTTATTAATTAATTTTTATTATTTAGTTTAATAATAGCTTGCATAAATATATAATATAAAAAGAATATATATATATAAACTAAAAACTATTATTAAAAACTAATTTATTTATATTTAAATATTTTGCTAATTTAAAACATATTTTTTTTAAAACTTATAAAAAAGTTTATATAAAAAAAATATTTAAAACTATTTTTAATTAAAATCTTAATAAATAGAAATTTATTGAAAGTTATTAAACAATAAGCTATAAATAATTAAAGATATATTATTTAATTATTTTAGCTCCTTTTAATTTTATTTATTACGCAATATTATAGCATTTTTATTACTTAAAATATAAATAAAATATAGTACTAAATATAAGCAATTTAATAAAAAAAAACAGTTTAGTATTATTATTATTATATAAATAAGCAAGAAAATATTTTTAACGTTAATAAATAAATTAAGTGCTAAGCTAAAATAAGCTTAAAAAAATATATAATTATATATATAGTTTTTAAAAAATCGGCAAACTAAATTATTTATAAATATTTATAATTAATAAAACCTTTTAAATATTATTAAATTTAAATAGTTATATTTTTTTTAGCTATTTTATAAGTTTTAGTCACTTTTATTAAATTATTTCCACTTTAATATAATATGCTATTAATTAAACAAAATACTAATAATATAAAAAACTAAACATTTAAAAATAGTTATTATTATAACTAAATAAGTTTAGCTAGGCTATAATATTAACGGTAGCAAATAAATAAAAGCAAATAATAATTTAGTTTTTTTTAGTTTATTTTTTTAAACATTTTTTTATATATATTATTTTTTATTTTTTTTTTAATTAGCGTTTTATTTAATGCCTTATAATTTATTTCTAATTAATATTAATACTTTTTATAATTATTATTGCGTTTTTATCGAAAAGTTTGCTAATAGTTTTATTTTTTCTTTAAACCTTTTTTTTTAACAAATGTTTTATATTTTAAATTTATATTAACTTATAAACTTTATTATTATTTATTAACAACTATTATATTTATTAGCTATATTTTTTATAAGTAATTATTTTTAATAATAAGTTTATTATTAGTTATAAATTGCTTAGTAAATTATATAAATATTATTTTTTAGCTTAATAATAATTTATAACTTTTTTTGCTAATAAAAAAATATTAAGCTATTTTAAAATTATATATTATGTTTTTTTTTTTGCGGTTTATTAATAATAGTTATTGCTAATTTAGTTAGCTTGTTTAGCTTTTTTTAAAAAAAATATTTTATATTTTTTTATTATTTAACCTAGCAGCTTTTATTTATATGCTTTTTAATCTTATTCCTTTATTATTTTTTGCTTTTATATTTATTTATTGCCTTACTTAATTTTATATTTATATAATTTATACGTTAAAGTTTCTTTACTTATTTTTAACTTTTTTATTATATTATATTTTAATATTTTATTTTATATTTATATAAAACATTTTATTTTTTTTATATTATTATTATTAATATAGTTTATATCTTACTGCGTGGGCTTAATTTAGCTTTATATTTTATAAGTAAATAGCTATTATTTTATTTTTTTTATTAAAGGTTTATGTTTTTTTTTTTTACTTGTTGTTAATATTTTTATTATTGTATAATATTATTTATTGCTTATAATTTATTATTATATAACTGCTTTTATTATTTTATATAGTTGTTAATATTTTTTAGTCTAGTAATATTATTAGCAAAGTTTAATATTAAAATATTTTATTATTAATATAAATATAGCTTATTTTTATAATATTATTAATATATATAAGATTATTTAATTTAGCTTTATTTATTTATTATATTTTTATATATTATTATTTTATTTTTTTATCGCTTAACTTATATAAATATAAGTCTTAATATTTATTTTATATTAAATAAGTATAGCTTATATTATTTTTAGTCTTTAGTTTTAATAATATTATTATAAGATTTTTAGCTAAATTAAACATTGTTTTTTTAAGTAGTAAAAAAGTTAGTATTTAATAGCGTTAAATTTAAGTTTTACGTTATTAATTATAATATTGCCTTTTTTTTAGCTCTTTTTCTTGTTTTTTTTTTATTTAATTTTTTTTATTTTATATTTAATATTTAACTTAATAAGGAAAAAAAATATTAAATATTTTAGCTGTTTTTATAAATTATACTTGTTTTAGTCTAGTAATTTTTAAAAATTAATAAAATGGCTAAATCTTTTAGCGGTAATAATATATCTAGTTTTTTTATATTTAAAAGGCAGCCGCTTAATTTAAAAGGTACTTGCTTAAATGCGTTGGCTTTTAAAAGTATGTTTTTATTATTGCTTATTTTTCCTATATAGTCTAAAAGTTTTAATTAATATATTAAATAAAAAAAAACAAGCTAAAACTAGTTAAGCTATTAAATTAGCTATAATATTTTAATAAAAAATTTTTAGCGGAAAACTATTATAAAATAAATACTTAAAGCATAATTAAATAATATTATTTATACCTTATATATATTAAAGGCTATTTTAGCAAAAGCAAAGATTTTAAATCTAATATATAATTAGTTTATAAATTATTTTTTAAGCTATTATTATTATTTAAATTTTTAAACAAAAAAGTTAAGTTTAATAGTTTACCGGGCTTATATTTAAAGATTATAATTTAGCTTATAAAATATATTTTTAAAACTAATCCTAAAGGCTATAATAATTAAATATATATTAAATCGATAAATTTTATTGCGATATTTAAATCTATGTTTTATTATTAATATATCGATAGCAAAAATAAAATAAAACAATAAATTTAAAAGTATTTTTTTTATTTTAAAAAGATAATATAAAATATTAATTTTAAGTCGGTTAGCTTAAAAATAATTATTATTTAAAAAACAAAAAAAATAACCTTTATCGATAAAAATAATATTAAAAAATAATTTTAAAGCCTTATATTAATAAAGTTATTAAAATTTATTTAAGTATTCTTAAAAAGAAATTAAAATAATACCTATACTATTAAGTTATTAATTTTATGCTTATAAGCTTTTTTGCTTTAAAATTAAAATAGCGTTAAGTTTATTTCTTTTAATATCTTTTATTAAAGTCTTTGTAAAAACAGCAATTATTTTAATACTTAGTTTATTAAAAGTCCAAGTATATATATATTTAATTATAATATAATTTTAAGTCTTATAAATAATAAAGCTATTAATAAACTAATATTAAACCTTATAACTTTATAAATATTTTTTATAAACATAAATAAATATACTGCTGTTATAATATATTTATATAAAAACAAGGCAGATATAGCGCTTGCAGTTATTAATAATATAGCCGAAAAAATATTTAGCGTTTATTTTGCACCTTTTTTTAGCCTTATTAAAAAAAACATTAAAAAATGCTATTTATTTATGCTTAAAAATAATAAAATTATTTTTAAGCTTTTTAATAAAGGTATTATTTATATAGCATTAATTTTAAGCCTATAAAAAATTAAATACTTTTATATATACTATAAATATATAAGTTAACCGTTAAATATTTTAAAGTTATATAGCTAGCTTTTTAAAACATATAATATTAAAAAAGTAGATTTAGCTAAACTAAAACATTTAACAAAAAGTATTATATTATTTAACGCTTTTAAAAAGCAGCTAGCCTTTTTTAAAGATTTAGTTTTACTGCTTAAGAAATTATAAAAAATGCTTAATTTTTATTTTAAGCTTAATATATTATTATTTAAAAATAATAATAACAATCTTATTAAAAATAATATATTTTATAACTTAGCTATATAGCTAAAATAAAATAAATAAATTATTTAAAAGCTAGTGCAACCTTTTATAAAATATATTATAAAATTTCTTTAAAAAAATAATAATAATACCGATTTTAATTTTTTAAGCAAAATATAAGCGAGATCGCTTATAAATTATATATTTTAAGTTAAAAATATAAGTTTTACGCTTAAAAATCTAAATTTTATAAATATATATTTTATATATAAAGGTTTTATTTAATAGTTAGCAAGCATTATTAACGACGCTATATTAGCTTTTAAAAAAGTTTTAATAAAAGAGATTAAGGCAGCTATAAACTTATATTAACTTTTATTAAACGTGTCGAAAATTAAGACCAAAAATAATATAAAGCTATATGCAAAACGCTTTAATATTTTACTAATCGGCCTTAAAATAAGCTATACTGCTTTTATAGCTAGTATTTTTAAAAAACCTAAAAAAAATACTCTTTTTTATAGCTTAAGAAAGCTAACCAAGTTTATATAGCTAGCTTTAATTAACTCGAAAAGCTAAAATTATAGTAACCTATTTTATAAAATTTATAATAAAAAGCCTTTTTAATATAGCTTTAAAACTATACCCTTAATAAAACTATTAACTTAAGCTATTACTAGATTTGCCAAGTTAATAAAAAAGCCTAGTCCTTTTAAAAATTACTTGCTTTAGCTTAATAACTTTTATATATAAAGTAAAAAAAATAAGCATAAGTTTAATAATATATATTAGGCGTTTTTTTAGTTAATAAAAGATAAGAGCTTTAAAAAGTCTGCAAGTGCTTATAATAACTTAAATAAAAACTAAAAAAAAACAATATAAAAGCTTAAAAATATTTTATTTAAAATATATATTATTAATAAATGTTAAAGTTGCAGCAAAATATATTTAGCTTTTATTATAATTATAACTATTTTAAAATATTATTTTAACTATTAAATAATATATATATTTTTTATTAATTTATTAATAAATATATTATTTAAAAAATATAAAAACTTTTATAAGTTATATAAATTTTTCTTTATTAACACTTAATAAATACTTTGCGTTTATAGTGCTCTTTTAAAAATTAAAAAAAGCTTAGCATTATTTATAAAAAATAAAAAGCTTAAGCTATAAAATACTAGTAAAGATCTTGTTATATAATTTCTTACTATAAAATTGCTATATAGTTTTATTATAAAACATAATTTATATTTTTACGCAAAAAAAAACCTTTATTTACGCTTTTTTTATATTAATATCTTTAAATAATATTATATAAATCTAAAAGCTTATTTTTTTTTAAAGCATATTATAAATATAGTTTTTTAAAGTCACGTCTTAAACTTTATTTTTAATTAAAAAGCTAAAGCCAAGCTAAAAAATATATATAAAAATGTTTTATTAAATGCAAGGCTTATTTTTATTATTTTAACTATACTTACTAAACAGCTGTTTATAAAATTAATATATTTTAATATAGTTATTATAAATAAGTGTGCTAAAACATTTAAAATAATAATAGTTTTATTTAAAAATATTAAGCAATTACGCCTAATAAACTATTTTTTTTATAAGTCTTTACTTTTATTTCAAGCGCAAATTTAATTTTTATTACTATATTATATTATAAATAATAATAAAATTAATAATAAACTTTAAATATATTATTGCTAATATAAAAAACTAAAAAAAATAATTAATAATATTTTATATAACAATAATATTACTTTTTAAAATATAAAGGCTAGACTATAAGTTAATATTATTTAAAAACTAATATAAACAGCTATTAGCATTTTAAATAATATATTAAAAGGTTAATACTTTATTAACATTAAAAATATTATATTTATAAAAGTTAAAACCTTGCATATTTTTAAAGCTTATTTTTAAACTGTTTTTAAAACTATTAAAAACTTTTTATTTTTTAATAAATTTATAAAGGATAAAAATAAACTTAAAATAATATTGCTAGTCTTATATTATATAGTATTTATAAATAATTTTACAAGTTACTTAAATATAAAGTTAAAAAGTAATAATAAAGCAAAAGCTAAAGTATTAATTATAACAATTAATTTTTACTAAAGCTAAAAGGTTATAATAATATTAATTTTTATCCTTTATATAAATAAAGTTAAATTTATTAGCAATTTTAACCGTAAAACTATAGCGTTTATAAGATTTAAATATACTAAAGTCTTATTTTAAAATTTTAAAATACTTAGTAAAAGTGTTAAAAATCTGTATATTAATTTACAAACAAAATTTTTATATTATATAAATAATTATTTTTAAAAAAAACTAAAAGCTAAAATATCTTAAGACTTTTATTATTTTATTTATTATTAGTTTTATAAAATATTAAAGAAATATAATATAAGAAATAAAAAAAAAGAACTTATTTTAATATATAAAAAATATAACAAAAGCAAACACTTAAAATAAGCTTGCTTTAAAACTATTTATAAAATTTGCTGCAGTATATATATAGCAAGCAAATATAAGCAAAAAAATTAAAATCGATATTATTTTTTATATAAAAAGCTTAAGCATATAAAAGCCAACTATAAAATATAAAATAAAAAAACCTGCTATTTTTATAAAAAGCTTAAATATATTAAAGCTAACTATAAAAAGCTAAATATATAAAATATTAAAACCATAAATATAACTTATTATAACTATAAAGCTAAAAGCTATATTAAAGCAAACTACTTTATGCTATAAGTTATATCTTGTTAGCATTATTATAGCTAAGATTATAAAACTATAAATTGTTTAACGCAACTATATTAAAAATATAATAAAAATAACTATATAAAAAATATATGCTTAAATTATATAAATATAGTTAAATATAATAAAAAATCTAATAATTTTAAAACTATAATATAAAAATTTAAATTTAATAAAAGCTAAAAAAAAAAATTATAGCAGTATAAAAATATAAAAAATTATATAAAAGCCTTAGCAAAGCTATATATTATTAATATATTAATATAGCAAAATCTTGCTAAAACTACCAAATAAAAAAGATTTAACGCTTAAGCTAATATATTTAATTTTAGCGCAACTAGCAAATAAAAATATAATTTAACAAATAATATATAATAATAATATAGCAATAAAAAGCATAATATTTTATAATTATATCTAGCTATAAATATTTATTTTAGCTAATACTAATAAAAAAATTGCTTTTTACTTAGCTGTAAAAAGCTTTAATTATTTATATATAAAGCATAATACTAATTAATCACTTAAATATATATAATATACTTGCGTAAATTTTTAATAGCTTAATTAAACTATATTACTATTAATTATTAAGCCTTTTAATAGGTTATATAAATAATTTATTTTTATAGTGCAGCTAATAAAAATTAAACTTATTTTTTAAAACTTACTATTACGTTTTTTATAAAATAATTAACCGATTTAAATTATAAAGCAGGTATAAAGAAATATTAATTACTTTTTATTACTCCAACAATATTAATACTACTTTTAAAGCCAATAAATTTAAAGCTTCTTTTTTAGCAAATTTTAAACATGCTTAGCTTATAGTTTAAAGTCTTGTTTATATTATAAAAAATAGCAGCTATTATTAAATTATAGCATAACTATTTATATTAACAGCTTGCTTTTATCTTTATTAAATATATTTATTATTTTTTATTTTTGCTTGCTTGGCTTAACCTGCTGCGTTTTTTTTTATAAGACAATAGTATTGCTAATATTACACGCTTTATAAAACGCTAACAAATAAATAAGCTATTAAAGTTTAATGCTTTATTTTTAAAACAGCAACGTTAGCTAAATGCCTTAAGTTATAAATATACCCTTATATAAAATATACTACTAAATAGCTTTTTGCTTAAAATTTATAATTTTAAAACGCTTAGCTTTAAAATTACCAAATCTTTTATAACTAAGAAAATTAAGCGTAGGTTTTATAAAAAAAACAGTTAATTAGATTAGTTTATTAAATTATAAATAATAGCTAATATTTTTATATTAGTTAATTACTTAGCTTGCTGTTAACTTAGTAAATTGCTTATTTTGCTTAAAAATATTAATTTTTTACTATTAATAATATATAAAACTATTAACGGCCTATTTAAAGCTTAATTTTTATTTATTTTTTTATAATTGCTTTTATTACTGCTTTTTTTTTTAATGTTATTGCTTTTTATAATAATACTTATAATCTTATTATTTGTTAAAAAAAAATTTAAAAATAATAACCACAAGAAATTATTTATTATAACGCTTGCTGCTATTTATAAAAAATATAATTAAAAATATATTTAAAAAAAGGTTTTTTTATTACCGCTTTATATTAGTTTATTGCTAATAAAAGCAAATATTATTACCTTTAATATAAAACTTTTATATATTTTTTGTTTAAAAATTTAAATTGCGCTAATATAAGAATTATAGCTTAAATTCTTAAGTTATTATTTAATTTTATAAATCTTATAGCTAATATTAATTAACTACTAGGTAAATATTTCCAACGTTGCTTAAAAAACTTTTTAAGCCTTTATTTACTTTTTATTTTTAATATTTTACACCTAGATTTATATTAACTATATAATTTTTTATTTATATTAAATTAGCTTACTAGCTTTAGACTTTATTTTTATATTATCTTTTAATTTTAATTAATATTTTAGTATAGTTTTTTTATATAATATCTAGCTTTTAGCTTTTTAGCTTAAATATTTTATATAATTAAAACTTTTAAAAAATATTTAAAATAAGTTTAAATAAAGCATTAAATAAACCTTATAAGTTAACTAGTAGATCTTACGCTAGCTTTTACGCTAGCTTTTATATAAGCTTGCTTTTTAAAGCATTTACTAGTAGTAAAACTAATAGTTTTGCAGCTAAGCCTCTCGGCTATTTTTTTATATAATATCTAGCTTTTAGCTTTTTAGCTTAAATGCTTTATATAACTAAAACTTTTAAAGAGTATTTAAAATAAGTCTAAATAAAACATTAAATAAATTTTATAGGTTAACTAATGCTTATGCTAGCTTTTATACTAGCTTGCCTTTTAAGGTATCTGCTAGTAGTAAAACTAGTAGTTTTATAGCTAAGCTTTTTAGTTATATTAAAGTTGTTTGTCTTAAAATAAATAGCATAGCTTACGCAGTTATATAACTAGTAGGTAAAAAAAGGCTAGTAGCTATAAGGTATATTAGTTAATATAGCCTTTATTTTTTTTAACTAGTAGTTAAAAAGGATAGCTTATATATATAGACTTAACTTAATAAGTATATATTAAGGTGTCATTTATTTATTTAACAAACTATAACCTTGCGCAAAAAAAGCTATTCCGCTTAATTAAAATTATTAGTAAATATATTAGCTTGCCTGCTAATATATACTTAAAGATAAGCTTATAATATAATAATTAACTATGTTTAAATTTTAATAATAATAGTATTATGTTTGCTGTTATTATTATTTTATTAACTGTTAAAGCTTTAAAATCCTTTTTTAAACTTTTTTTTTAAAAATATTTAAGCTTGGCTATAAAAATATATTTTTTTTTTTTTATGTTATTATAATAAAAATGCTAAAGCAGGGTAAACAAAAGAGTTTTTTTTAAAAGGCAGCTAACTATTTAATAGCTAAATAAAAAATAAAAGATATAAAAAAAATAATTATATATATAAAGTTTATCTTATGCAATCTTAAATTTTATTTTAGCGCTAAACTATATAAATATAATTTAGCTGCGTTATAAGGTATTAGCTAAGCTGTTTTTAAATTAATAAATATATTAAGGTATGCTATATTTTTATTTATTAAAAACCGCCTGCTTTTTTTATTACTTATTAAACATTTAAAAAAGTTATAATTAAAAAACCTAGCATAGCTAAAAATAGCAATAATATTAAACTTATTATTATCGCTAGATTAGCAGTAGATAAGTAATTAATAGTAATAATAATATACTAACTATAAATGCTATTAATAAATTAATTATGCTAATTAAATAAATAAGCCTTTTAAATTATAAAAGCGACTTATATATACGCGAATATTTAGTGGCAGAATTTAATTGTTTAAATTATTAAAGTCGAAGTTATTACTTTACCGCAGGTTTATTTTAAAGAAATTTTATTCTTTAGTTTTTAAAAAAAAAAAGGAAAAAAAACTAAGTTTTAAAATAGCTAACTTTTTATCTGCTTTTTTTTTTTTTATTTATTAGTCTATTGTTTTTAATATTATAGTTTTCTTAATATTAAATTAATAATTTTAATCGCTTAAGTATTTTAATTTGCCTGGTTTTATTTATTTAATTTTTTTATATTTATTTATTATGACTTTAATTATTTTATCTCGGCGTAATAAAGTATATTTTTTATACTTTTTTTTAAAATATATTAATAATATTAAGTGCTAAAATAAGTTTGCTTTAGTTTTTGTTTATAAATAGTTCACGTTAGTATTAGCTGAAATCTTGTTAATTAGCAAGTTTTAAACCTTTTTTTAACTATATTAACTATATATATAAGTATTCTTAGTTTTATAATTTGCTTTTACTGTTTAAAATAGCAATATATATATAATAATACAAGCTTTAAAATATAAAAATATTAAAAGTATAAAAAGCTAACTAAATATTTAAATCTTTAGGTGCCTTTTTAATTAAAAAAGAAAACCTAATAAAGCAGCTATTATATAAGATATTTTTATACTTTTTAAAATATATTTTTATTTTTGCTGCTATTATACGCAGCAGCAGTTATAACTTATATTTTTTAATAACTATTTTTTATATTTAGCTTTATTTAAGTAGTAATTTTTATTACCTAGTAATAACCTTTTTTAATAACTTATGCTTTATTAATAATTATTATACCTTTTATATAAAGCGTAAATAATTTTATTTAGCTATAATTTATTATTTTTTTTTTTTTTTTTGTAGATTATTTATTTATTATGTTTAAAATTTTATAATAATAGCAAGCTAAATTATTAGCTTTAACAAAACAAGCAAACATATTATTTAAAATAATAAAGCGTACGCTAACTTTATACTTGCGGCTTTTAATATAGTTTAACTTATTAAATTATAATAAAATAAAATTATAGCTTAGCTTATATAACAAGGTTATATATATACTAAAAATAATATTTTGTAAATATTTTAACCTATTATTATAAATTATTAAGGCTTATTATATATGCTATTTAATCTTTATATATATTATTTTGCTGTTTTATTATTTTAGCATTAATATTTTTTTGTTTTTTTTATTTAATGTTTATTTATTTATTTTCTATTTTTAATAAAAAATATTTTAAAAGATTAAAGAAAAAATAAGGCGACGTAAATAAAACGTCTGATGTATTTTGTGTGCTTAAAACATTTAAAAAGACTTGTAACTGGCTAAGCAAAACCTTTATATATAAAAATAAAAAACGCGAGGCAACCTAAGCAAAAAAAAACAAAAATAAAAACCAGCTTGCATTTAAAAAAATTAAACAAGAGTAAATATATTATATTTACTAAAATATTTTTTTATTATTTTTTATACTAGCTGCTTATTTTTTTTATAAAAATATTAACTTAAATCTAATTTAAGATTTTATTATAAACTTAATAAACTAGCTTAAATATAAAAAGGTTTAACTATATTAATAATTTTGTTTTTTAGTTATATTTATGTTTTAATATTATAATATTTAAAAACTAGTTTAAGAAAAGTTAATTTATACTTATATTATTAAGTATATTTATTAAAAAAAAAAGCAAAAAAATAAATAAGTAATAATAAATAATAAATAATAAACATTTAAAGCATATAATTATTACTTAATAATTAATAATAAAAGCCTAGTTATAAAACTATTTTTTATGCTAATTAAATTAAGTTTTATGTTAATATATAATAAAGTTAATATTAGCTTATTTACCTTATAAAATAAAAAGAGCTGGTTTATTACTTTATATTAGCAAAATATTATATTTTAAGCTAATAAAGTTAATAAAAACATTTTAATAACTATGCTTTAAATAACTTAGCTTAATATAGCTTAGCAGCTAGAGTTATTAAAACCTTGCAAGTTAATACTTATTAATCTTTATTATAGCGCTTATATATTGCTACTTTTTATCGCATGTATTTTTTTATTTTTTAATTTTATATTTTCTTTTATTTTATAGATTTTTTAAAAGATAAATAAAAAAGCTAATAAAATAATAGCGTAATATAATATTGCTATATAATTACTTTTTAATATTATTATATATTATATAATAGCTAACTGTAGAGCTAGGCAAGATAATTTAATAATAAATTATTATATTAAGATTATATTAGCTTTTTATAATCTAGAAAATAATTATAGCCTGCTAAAAATTAGCTAATTTTAATATATAATGTTCTTAACTATTTAAAACTTTTTCTTTTAGCGTTAAGCTAATATGCTAAAAATTAAAATAGCTTTAAATATCTTTTATTTAAAGGCTTTTAAAATATAACTTTATACTTATAATATAAAAAAATATAGTTATATAAAACGCTGTTGTTTTTTTTAAAGTTTAGCATAAGTAGCACCCTTATAACTTTATATTAAAGGTAATAACGTAAATCTATAATTTACTTTAGTGCTAATACCTGTAGTTTTTTAAGCAGTTTATTGCCGCTAGAAAAATTTAAATATTTAAATATAATTATATTTGCTAGGTTAGTTTACTTTTAAGTTTTAGATTAATATACCTTTTTAGCGCGCTTTATTAATAATAATTATATGTAAACGCGATTTAATTATCTTTTAACCTTTTATATAAACTATAAATTACAGGTTTGTCTTTATTATTAAATTGTTTTATCTAGTATTATATAGTTTACTTTTTTTTTAAAGATTTTTTATATATTTGTTTAAATAAATATATAAGATTTATTAACCCTTAATTAAGCGATATAGCTTATATATAGCTAAATATAAGTCTTATTTTTTTATTATTTTATTTTACTATTTATATAATAATATTAGTTATTCTAGGTTTAATAATATATTTTTATAAAAATTTACTAATATTTTTTATAAGTTTTAATTTAAAAAGGCTAGCTATATAAAAAATTAACTAGTTTTTATTATAGTTATTATAAACCTTAAATATATTAATATATAATACTATAAAACGCTTTAATTATAATTTGTATAAAAGCGGTTATTATCGGTAAATTTTATTTTTTTATAATAATATAAACGTTATTATTATAATTAATACTTTTATTACGTAAAGTATATACTTACTATTATATTTGTTTATTGTTTGTTTTATTTTCATAAGTAATAAGTTTAGCTATATTTAAATTGCTTAGACTATAAGTTTTTATAAATATTAAAGCTGCGCTTTTTTTTTATACACAGGCTGCAAAGTTTTGCTTTAAATTAATACTTTAAAATAACTTTTGTTATATTAAATAATTTATTTTATTTTTTAAGCAAAAAAGAAATATAATTATAAAATAAATTACCTTTTTACTGCTAAAGTTTATAAAATAAAAAAGTATATAGCCGAAAATATTATTAAATAATAAAACTATTAAATAAACTAATGTTTTTTTACGCATATTATAAAACGGTAATAACTTAGGTCTTTTTTTAACTAGTTGTTATTATTTAAACAGCATTTTTTTTATTGCTTTCTTATTTTTTTATATTTTATTATTTATTATATATACGATTATATCCGGAATAAAAAAGATTAATTGCTATATTATTTATAAACTTAAATAAATAATTTAGTTTAAAGACTTATAAAATATAAATTAAGTCTATATTTAAAGGTCTTTTATTTTAGCAGATAAACTTTTAATTTAAATTTAATAATAGGCCTTTTTTTATTTTTTTATTATTTAAGCTATAAATTTTTTATTTTATAGCAAAATAAAAAGCTGCTGCTAATATATATAATATAGTAGTTTTATATACTACTTTTAATAAAACAAATAATAAATAAGCACTAAAATAATTTTTAGTTTAAAATAATATTATTTATTTATAAAAAATAGCTACTAATTTATTTTAAATCTTTATTTATATATATAATAATTTATAATACTATATTTATACTCTTAGCTAGTAATTATTTAAATATATTTTATGGTTTAGTTTTTGCTTATATTTAAAAATAAACGTCATTAGCTAGCGCAGAGCTTATGCAGGCTTATAACTATAATAAAAAAAATTAAGCTAAAAAAAATAAAATAAAAAAAAAATACTATATTTTACTTATGTTTTATTAATAACTATATTATATTATATATAAAAAAAAATAAAAATAAGCTTGTTTAAAAAAGCTTAAACTTAAGTATTAAAATATTATAAATTAGCTATTTTGCTTAATTTTATATTATTATAATATATTTTTAATTTAATTTATTACTACATATACTTAAAATAAGTTAATTAAATAAAAATGTTTAAAATTTTTTTTTTATTTTATTTTAATAAAATAATAATATAGCTTTAATAATATATAAAAATAATTATTTAAAAGCTTAATATAGCTACTAGTTTCTAGCAATATAAAAGTATATAATATAAATAAATATTTTTTTAAACCTTTAACTTATTTATTAATATAATATTTTATATAAGCCTTATATTATTTAATATAATAGCATATTTAATAAGCTTATATTTATATATTAAATATTTTTAATATTGTTTATAATTTATTAAAATTCTTAAATAAGTTAATATATATATTTTAATAATATATAATAATTCTTTTTGCTAAATTTTATATAAATTATAACAAATATAATTTTAGCGTAAAGATTTAACTTATATAATATATTTAATAAAATGCTTAAAGTTTTACTGCTTTTATAAAAGTTAATTTTATTAAGATTATATAGTTAGCTTTAATAAAGTTATACCTTTTATTAAACACTTTAATAATAATAATTATAATAGTTAAGTTTTGCACGCTTTTAAAATTATTTTTAGCTATATATTAACTAAAAGTTTTATATATAACCCTTTATTTATTTATATTGTTTATAGCAAAAATAAGCATTTAGCATATATTTAATACTTGTTTATATAATATTAATATAATAAAATAAGCTATTATTAAGCTTGTTATAAATATAATCATTTTTTTAGAAAATTATTATTTTTTTTCTACGTTTTTATAAAAAATAAGATTATTTTTTATAAATTTTACTTTTATAATTATAAAGGCCATTTTTTTATTTAATCTTGCTATAATATTAATATAAAGCTAAAATAAGCTTTATTTAATTATTTTTTTAGATATTATAAAAAATGCTAAACAAATTTTATTATATTAATATTTTAATTTTATTAGTAGGTCCGCATTTATTAAAATAGCTAGCTTAAAAAATATTATATATAAGGTTAGTTTATAAAATAAACCTTGCTAAACGTGTACTTTTTTAGCTATTAATAAGTATAACGCTAAAGTTAAACGGTTGCCTTGTTAAAAAAAATTATAGTTTTATTATATAGCTTGCAAGCAAAATATTTTTTTTGCTATATTTTGCTGCGATAAATATATTAATGCTTAAATATATTTAGTATAATTATTAAAAAGCTTAAGAAAATTATAAACATTTTTATTTACCGGCGGTAAATTAATAATATAATATTTAAAAAATTTAAAGTATAGATTTTATTAAATAAGTAGTTTATTTAAATATTTTTAACATAAGTCAAGGCATTTTTTATAAAGTATAATATAGTTTTCTTATATTTATTTATAAAAAAATCTTAACTTAGCGCTTTATTATAACAACTATTTACTGCTTTTAACTTATTTATTAAAGTCTTTTTTAAAATATAATCGCTAATAAAATAATTAATCTTAAGACTTAATATAGCTAAAAATACTTATAAAAGAACTAAGAGTAAATACTTTATATTTAATAAGCGTTTTTAATATGCTAATAAAGTATATCGGACACTATGCGCGCTTAATTAAATTATTTTTAATAATTATTTATATCTAGTTGTTAAAACTTACGCATAAGTATATTTTATTTAGTATAATAATACCGGGTTTAATTTAAAACAATACTTTTAAAGTTTTATTAATAAAAGCTAATAATTATTTTAAATAAATATTAATCTTAAATAATAACTAAAATGCAGGCATTATTATAATAATATAATTTTGCTTTAAGCTTTTGTTATAATTTAAATTATCGCTTATATAATCGTTAAATTTTTTATTTATTAATTTTAATAGCGTTATATAATAAACGCTATTTATTTTGCTTTTTGCTAGTATTTTTTTTATATAAACCGACTAAACTTAAATAAAGCGGCTATTTTTTAATTTAAATTAAAAACAAATATATTTTCTTAGTTTTATAATTTAATATTCTTAAAATATAAATAATATTATAATAACTAAAAGTTTTTTTAGTACTAGATTATTATAACGCTTTTTATATATTAGCTTAGCTATAAATAATCTTTATATATAAAAATATATAAATCTTTTTATATAAGTTTTGCTTAAATATTTAGCTTAACTATTTTATTTTATTATATAAATCTTAGCTAAAAAATATTTATTTTTATTTTTGTTTTTATTAAAACAAACAATAAATATTATATTATATATATAAGGCATTAATATAACTACTGCAGACGCCTTAAATATTTTACCACTTTTTATATTATCGGTTAAAAGCATGGCGTAAGTTTTATAAACTAATGCTATAAAGATTAACTTAAATATTATAAATAATTAATAAAGCTTTAGCTTTATTTTAAAAGCTTTATATCGGTATAAATATATAAGATTATTTTTATTTATATTAAAGATAAAATGATTAAAAAACGCGCATGTTTATTTTTAAATAATCTTATAAGCGCCGGGGCTAACTTTAATAAATATATTTAATACGTTTTTATTTTTGTTTTTTTTATTATTTTATGCAGCTATAGTTAAGTTTTTATTATTATTAAATAAAACAATAATATTATTAAATATTATTATAGCTTTATTTTTATTAAATGCGTTATTATTATTAAATAAAATAATAATATTATTAAATGCTATTATAGCTTTATTTTTATTAAATATATTATTATTATTAAATAAAATAATTATTTTTTTTATTTTAGGTATAATAGGTGAGCTATTTATTATATTTTTAATATTATAGTTTGACGTTTTTAATAAGTTGTGACCTTTTTTATTAATGTTTTAATAATTATTTTAATGCTATAATTAGCTAAAAGCAAAAAAAAAAAAGAAAAAAAATTTTTAATCTAAAATAATTATATTAAAATATTTATATAAAAAGTAATATATTATTATTTATTTAAATTTTTATAAAGCTTTAACCTTTATATATACTATAATAAAGCTGCTCTTTAAGCCTTTTTATTATTAATAAAATATTTTAGTTGCAAGCTTATTAACAGTAAAAATAGCCTAAGGTAAACATAAAAGTAAATGCTAGTATTTTTTTTAGTTTTTTTAAGAATTTATTGTTTAACTTATTTTTAATTATAAGCTGTAGCAAAAAGTCCAGCTTTTTTTTAGCTTAAAAAATATTATATAAATAAATTTTATACTATAAAATAATATAAAGCTATAGACTTTTTTAAAATAAAAATAAAGTTTTTTTTAATATTATAATTAAGCTGCTTTTGCTTGGTAGTATTATTTATAATATTATTTAAGCCGGCAAAAAAAATAAAGCGCTAAATAGTAAAACTTAGCGTGTTTTTTATATTAGCTTTATTAAATATATAATATAAAAAACCGCACTAAAAAAATTAGTTAATAATAATGCTTAAAGTAAAAAAATATAATAAAAAAGGATATAATATAATAAAAAGTGAAAATAATTAGTATAAGCAGTGAAATAAAAGGAATAAAATAGTAAATAATGCTATATTTTTATATATAAAAGGTTAAAAATATAATATTAAAAATAATAAGCTAGATAAAAGTATTTATATTAATAAAAAAAAATAATTATTATTAAATATATAATAATAAAAAAAAAATATGTTTTAATTAAGCTTATCTTTTATAAAATAAAAAATATAAGTAAACTTAATTAAATATCTTAATTAACTTAAAAACAACGCTTATATTATATCGATAATATATAAATATATTTATAATAATTTAAAGGTTTATAATATATATAAATTAAAAAATATAAATAAAAAATTTAATTAAAAGCAAAAAAAAAGGCTTAAATATATTTATAAGCTTTAAGTTGCTTATAATTTAAAAACATAGTTTAAAGCAATATTAGTAAAAAAATAAATAAAATAAATATTAGCTTATAAAAATAAAAAAAAATAAAATTATAATAATATTTAAAGTATTTTTTTATAGCTAACTAAAATAAATAAAAAGATTTTTAACTTTTAAAATCTAGTTAATAATATAAGTATAAAAAGTAATATAAAAGTTAGAGATGTTATAAATAAAAGCTAAAAAAAAAAGAAATAAATAGTTTAATATAAGGCAAAAATAAAAAAAAACAACTGTTTTTATATATATATATTGTAATAATAACAATAATAAAAAATAAAAGTTATTTTTTAAGGCAAACTTATTTTAAAATTAATAGTTAAAAAAAGAAAAAAAAAAAAAAAAATAGCTTAAATTATTAGCTTTAAAAGTGGTATTAATGTTATTAATATTATTAAAGTAATAAAAATAAGTTATATAATAGCTACTTTTATATATTGTCTTTTATACCTGCTTTATAAAATTAAAATTTTAAAATTACCTAGCTAGGTACTAAGGTATTTATATATATTTATAAAAAAAAAAAAAAAAAAAAAAAAAAAAAAAAAAAAAAAAAAAAAAAAAAAAAAAAGCTTTTAAAGGTGACCTAGGCTATATATCTTTATATATGTGTATATATATATATATATATATATATATAGCGCGCACGCTGTTTTAGTGTTAGGCGCACCCGCTGGCTAGTTCGATACTGTTGCGCACTTTTAGAACAGAAAGGCTATAATAAAGTAGATCCTTATGTCTTAGGGCTTAAGTAGCTAGGTTTATAGCTAGGTCTATGGCTAGGTCTATAGCTAGGTTTATAGCTAGGTTTATAGCTAGATCTATGGCTAGGTCTATAGCTAGGTCTATAGCTAGGTCTATAGCTAGGTCAGCGCTTTTATTAAAAATAAAAAAAAAATAAAATAAAATAAAAAATATAAGCTATATAGCTAACCAAAGGCTTTAAAATTATAAGGTATATAATTAGCTTATT
>MU380487.1:0-13181 GCA_022495085.1 Xylaria sp. FL1042
TAATATATTTATTTTAAAAAGCTTTAAACTTATTATTAAATTTTTTAAATTTATTATTTATTTTTTTAAGTTTATTTTTAAGTTTTTTAAGCTTGCTTTTTATTTTTTTGCGCTTTTTTTATAAGCGCTTTTATTTTTTAAATATATTTAATAAAAATAATATAAAACTTAAAAATATATTATAAAAATGTTAAAACTAGATATAATAATAATAACTAGAGATTTTATTAATATAAAAACAAATATTATTTAAAAAAAAGCAGTAAAAGTAAAAAAAGATTTAAAATTTATATTTTTAAATAAGCTAAGCGCGGTTGTTATAAGTTTTACGCTAGTTTAGCTTAAAAATATATTATAGTTTTAAAATATAAAAAGGCATAATTAAAGCAAGTTATAAAACCGGAAAAAAAAAAGCTTTTTTTTTTCGAGATAAAAAATAAAGAAAAGAAAAATAATGTTGTAAAAAAAATAAGCTATTATAGATTAAACTAACAGGCCTAACTAAAAAAAAAAAGTTTTTTTATATAAGCGGAAAAAAAAAAACTTTTTAACTAGTTATATAATATAATAATCTAGTTAATTTAATAGATTTTATTAATTTACTTTAAATCGTATAAATTATATAAATTATATAAATTATATAAATTATATAAATTATAAAGATTATATATAATAAAAAAAAAGAATATTATTTTTTATATTTATATAATAATATATTTTTTATATTTAATTATTTATTTAGTTTTATTTTTTGGCTATTAACTTTATAATAAGGCTTACTTTTATTAAATTAATATATTTATTAATTAACTATTATTTATATTGCCTTGTTTATTAAATAGTGGTAAAAGTATTAAAAAACCTTTTTTATAAACACTTGCTAATTAGTTTTATTATTACTTGTAAATTAAAAACTTTATATACTGCTTATATTTTGCTATATAATAAGTTTATAATATAATTATATTATAATTAAAGCTTAGCTTTAAGTTTTAGCTTATATAATAAATATTTATAATTATTTCTTTTATATATATATTAATATAAATAAAAAATAAAAAGCATAATATTTTAAGCTAGCATATGTTTTAATATATAAATATTTATATGCTAGCTTATAATTTTAATAACTAGCTTATAAATTTTATATAATATAATAATTATTTTTGCGCGATTTTAATTTATATTTATAAAGCTTTAATATAAACTTGCTGCGCTAATAAATATAATAATATTTATAGCAGCACTATTTTATTTTATAACTATTATATACTTAATAATATTTTTAATAAAGTTTATTTTATATATATATATTAATTATATATAATTTGCTATATATATTATATTAATAACTACTTGCTTATAAATATTTTATTTAAGTCGTTTTTTTTATTTAATAAAAATAAAAATAAAAATAAAAATAAAAATATTAAAATAAAAAATAATAAAAATAAAAATAAAAACAAGAAAAAAAAAAAGAAATTTAATTAAGTTAAGGTTAAGCTTATTATATAGGAAAAAAAACTTGTATTGTTTTAAGTTTTAATAAAAAAAAAAATAAAAAAAAAAAACTAAAAAAAAAAAAATAAATATTTATATAAAATTAATAAAATATAGTTATAGCTTTACTTTTTTTTATAATTTTTACCTTTTTAAATTTTATAATTATTTAGTCTTATATAAATAATTATTTTTAAACTATTTAGCTTTTAACATTTTTTTTTTTTTTTATATAATTTATTTTTAAAAGTAATATTTTTAATTTATAAATGCTTTTACTTATATAATAAACTTATTATATAAAATTAACTGTTTAAATATTATAGCTAAAGATTTTTTTATATAAGCGCCTGTTATATTATTTTTGCTGCTAACTTATTATATTTTAAAGATTTTTTTATTTTTATACGCTTTATAAATTAATATAATATTAATTATAAGCCGTTTTTTTTAAGTTATGCTTAGTTTTATTAAATATTTATATTATAATTTTAAGTTTAAGCAAATAATTATAAATACTAGCAGCAACTTTAGCGCTTTTAAAATCTTTTATATAATAATATTTAAGTATAATAGCTAAATTAAATCTAGCTATTATATTATATAGCTTGCTAGCTAAAACTTTTTTTTTATAACTTATTTATTTTTAACTAAAGCTAAACCTTAATAAATAATATTATTATTATTTTAAATTATTTATAAATAAGCTATTTATATAAGTTTTAATAGCTAGCTTTATTAAAAACTTTAGTTATAATATTATATTTTTATTTTTAGTAAAAAATTTATTAGCAAAAATAAATAGCTAGCTTTATATATATAAATTAGCTTAAATAAAATATATTAAAATTTTCGGTTTAAGTTATTAATTTATTAAGCTAATTAGTTATATATTTATTTAGTTTTTTAATTTTTTTTATTATTAGCTTTTTAACTTAAGCAGCAACTAAAAAGTTATATAAAGCTTTAAGCTAATATAATAAAACATTATACGCGCAACGCCTGCTAAATAATAAGCTTTTAAGCAGTATTGCTAGCATTATTAACATTAACAGCATTAAAAATTAATTATATAAAGCTATTTTATTTGTTTTTTTTATATAAACTAAGTTTTATTATTATTTAATTATTAAATTTTTTTATTATTAAACTTTAAAAAAAGGTTTTTAAAGCTAAAGTTTTTATAAGCTTTATATAAAAGCTTGCTTTTTTTAGTTTTTTTTATTTTTAATAAAAAAAAGCTAAAAGTTATAAAGCTAATAATATTGCTTGCTTAAAGCGTAATAATATTAAAAACTTTACTGCTTTTATATATATTAAAAAAGCATAAATTATATAAAAATATTTTTATTTAAAGGTTTTTTTTATAATATATTTAATATATTTTAAACTAATATAAGCTTAATTTTACTAAGTTATAAAATAGTCGATAATATAACTTTAAATAAAGTTTTTATTTATTAAATATTTATATATAATTTTTTTTAAAAACTTTATATAAACTATATAAGTTAATTTATTAATATTAAATAAATTATATATAAGCTTATATAATATTTTTTATAGTTTACTTTATATATTAAAAAATTATATAATAAATAAACTTAATATTAATAATAATTATTAGCTTATTTATTATATTATTAGCAATCGCGTAAATATAATGCTTTTTTTTTTATTGCTATATTTTTAAACTATATATTTTAACTTTTTATATAGCCTAGCTAGTTTTTTTTTAACTTCTTGCATAAATTTTAATTTTAAAATCTTAGCTTGCTTTATTATATATAGCTTAAAATTATATATTATGCAGCTTTTAATATTTTTTATGCTATCGGTTAATTAATTTTTGCAGCGTTTAGCTTTTTAAATAAAAGGCTTAAAATATTAATTTTGCTATTTTTTCTAAACTTATATAGCTAGCTTATAATTATTTTTTTTTTTAAACTATTTAATTAATAAGCTAGCGTTTATATAAAAACAGCAGTATTTTTTATTATATATATAAAAGCCTACTTTTTTTAACGCATTATATAATACTTTTTTTAAGCGGCTACGCTTTATAAGCTTATTTACTTTTAAATAAGCGCTAAATATTTATATTATCTAGCTAGTTTTTTTATTAAAGCATTAGCATTTTTGCGCTTTTCTTTTATTTTGCGTGCGCTAAAATTTTATTAGTTTATTTATTATATTAATAGTTATTATATAATCTTTAATTGCAACTATATAATATAAGCTTATTTAGCTTTTATTTTTTTGCTAAACTATATTTTTACTTTTAAGCAGCGCGTTTAATATATTATATATATTTAAGCTGTTATAAATATTAATTGCGCAATTAATATTTATTTTAGCTTTTATTATATAAAGCGTTTTTATTGCTAAATAAGCTATTTTTGCTTATATTATTATATTTAGCAATAGCGCTAAATTTTAATTTATTTTAAGATTTGCTTTAAATTTTAATAAAGCAGATTATAAAGCTGTTTAAGCTAGCTATATTATTTAACGCCTAGATTATTATTTAAAAAATAGTTTTATTATTTTATATAATAGCCGGTTTTTTTAAGCGTAGTTTTGTTTATATAATAAAAAAATATATATACGCGTATATATATTACTTTGCTAATAGTTTAATAAGCTTTAACTAGCATTTTTATATATAATGCCTTTATAATTTATACGCAGTATTAAAATTTATCCGATATAAAATTTATATTTAAGTTATATATAATTAAATCGGGCAGCTTTTAATATATATATATTTAATAGCAGCAAAAAGTATTTTAAATATTTTACGCGCAAAAAATAATTTTAAAAATATTATAGCTTAAAATAAAATATTTAAATTAATAATATAATAAAGCATTTTTATTTCTTAAGCGTATAAAATTTAAAATAATTTTATAATTAAATATGCTGTTTATTTTTAATCGAAAATTTAAATCTTTAAAAAGCTAAATTAAATAACTAGCAGTAATAATATATTTTTTATATCGCGTAAATAATTTTTTTACTTATGTTTAAATATTTTATGTTTTAAAGTAGCTAGTATAATATTTTTATATAAGTATATTTAAAGCGTTAATATAAATATTTTAACTTTTTTTTTTTTTAATAAAATCGCGCGCTTTTTTATATAAGCTTGGCTTAAGTTAAAAAAAGTATGTTTTTATTTTTATATAACTAAAATCGTCGATTTATTTAGTTATATAATAACGCTTTTAATGTTATTATAATAAGTATTTATTTAGTTTAGTTTATGTTGCTTAAAAAAAATAAAAACAATATATTAGCTTTTATATTATAAAATTATATATAGCTAACGCTTATTTTAATTTTTATTAAGCTAATTATATTTAAGCTTTTTATATTATTAAGTTATATAATAGTCGATTTTTTAGTTTAATTAATTTTAATATTTAAATTTTTCCGCGTAAAGCTTTTAAGTTATAGCTTATTTATAGTTAAAACTTATATAGCTTTAATATTTTAAATAATGCTTTAATAAATTAAGCTATATTAATTTTGTAGCATAAATAAGTTTAAAGCTTTAGCATTATAAGTTTTTTTATATAAAAAATCGTAATAATTTTAGCAATAAATAGCTTAGCTTATTATATAAAAAAAAAAAAAGCTTGCTGCAAGCTAATCTTTTTTTATAATAAGCAGTTTATTATTTATATATATAAATAAAGCATTATTATTAATATTTAAAAGCTTTAAGTTATTTTATATGCTGCTTATTTTTTTTTTTATTTGCTTTTATAGTTTAATTTAATATAAAAGCTGCAAAAGCTTTATTTAAAAGTTTTAAGCTTATATTTATGTTTATAAAATAGCAAGCTATCGCGTAGTTTTTATTTTTATTTTTATTTTTATTAAAATAGTTAACTAATTAATATTTTAACTTTTTATATATAAAACACCTTTTTATATAAAATATTTTCTTAAGTTAGCTAAGCTATAGTTTTATTATATAAACTATTATATTATTATATTTATTTAAATCTTTATTAACTTTTATATAAGTCTTAATATTTTAAGAATTTTTTTATTTAATTTTTTTATATAAAAGTTAAAAATATATCCTTAGTTTATAAAGTTTATTTTTAGTTTTTACTTTTATATAATAAAAATTGTTTTTTTTTTTTACGCTTTAATATTATTTAAATAGCTGCGTAAAGTTTTACAAATAAAGCTTTTAAAGTTAGCTTTTATATAATTATAGCTAGTTTAAGCTTTTATATGCTTAAACATGCTTATATAACAGCAGTTATTAATTAGTTTTTATTTTAATAATTAATTTTAAATGCTTTTTAAGCAAGCTGTTACTTGTTCGGTATTTTTTTTAAAATATTTAAAACTAATAAGTTTAAATCTTTTTTTTATATATAAAAAAAAGCAGTTAATATTATTTAGTTTATTTAATATAGCAAATAATTTATATAAAAGTTAAAATAAATATTTAGCGCTGCATAGATTTTATTTTTTTTTTATTTAGTTTAAAATAATATAAATAAAAAATACTTGTGCTATTTATTAAAATTAATAAATAAACTGCATAATATTAGTTTTTTACAATATTTAAGTTTTAGCAAATAGTAATAAAAATATAAGCTTTATTAAAAAATATATTATATAGTTTATTTAAATAGCTTTAGTTTTTTTGCTAGACTTTTTAAAAAGTTATATAGTTTTATATATTTATAACTTCGTTAAAAATTTAGCGCGTTAAAAATAAATTTTTTACTAAAAAAGTCGCATAAATAAAAGTTATAACTTTTATATTATATACGCGGAAATGCTTGCTTTTTAACTTAGTAGCTAGTTTTTAAGATTATATATTATATAAAAAGAAAAAAAAGGTTTATTATTATATAATTAATATTATATTTTTAGCTAATAGATTTTTATACGATTTTTTTAAGTTAAAGGCCTAATGTTTATATAGCTTATTTAAGTTTAAAGCTTAAGGTTTATATTATTTTTTTATATTAAGTACTAAAGCTTTATATAGCTTTTTTAAATTAAAAGCTTAAAGTTTATATAATTTTTTTAAGCTAAAAACCTAGGGCTATTTATATAGCTTTTATATTAATAGTTTTAAAGTAGAAATTTATTAATAAAAGCGGTTTTAATATTTTTTTATTTTTTATATCGTATAAAGCTAATATTAAAGCTAAAGCTATAGCTTAGCTTTAGTATTTTTTTTATATAAAGGTTTTAAAATATTTTAATAACTTTATTTAAAGCTATACGCTTTATTTTTTAATAGCAGCTTATTTAAATATTAAAATTAAAATATTATTTAAGCAAGTAATAAATACTAAAAAAGCTTTGCTATTAATTATATAAACTGCTAGTTTTATTTTTAACTGCTAAAATATTTTATATAGCAGGTTTTAAAAGTATTTTATAAGCTGTTTAAAATAATCGAGCAATTAAGCTTTTTTATATAAAAGATTTTTAAAGTTCTATAAAAAATAAAATCTTTAATTAAATAGTTTAAATATTTTATATAAAAAATGTTTAAAAGCTTTATTTTTGCTGCTTTTTATACGCTTGATTAAAGTTTTAACTATTAAAAATATATAATAAATATATTTTTTGTTTTTTTTATATAAGCATTTTTATATTTTATTAAATAAAAATACTTATTATTTTTATATTTTTAAATAAAAAGACTTTTATAAAAAGTTTTTTTATTTATTTATTAAAATATATTTTAAATATATAAATAAAGTTTAACCTTTATAATTATATATTTTAATTAATATATATAAAATATTATTTAAAATAACTAGTAAGCTTTTTTATAGTTGCTTTTTTTTTAAAATATTTAACCTTGATTAGCTTTTATATAATATATATTTTTTAAATCTTAAAAAAAATCTAGCTGCTTTATATAAAGTTTTAAGCTATTAACTTATTATCGCTTTTATTTGCTTTGCTTTTATTTTTTATTTAAAATAACGCTTTTTAAAAATAATTATATATTTAAAAAACTTTTAATAATATTAATTAAAGCAGTAGCTTTTAAAATATTTATATAGCTAGTAAAAAAAATAATATATTAAGCTATAATTATACGGTTTAAGCTTATAGTTAAATGTTTAGCTTTTACGGCTACTTTTTTTTATTTTCTTTTACTTTTTTTTTTATTTAAAGTTAATAACTTGCGGTTTTTTTTTTAGCTTGCTATTATTAAAAAAAAGGTTAAGTGCAGGCTAAAAAATTTACTTATAATTTTATTCCGGTTTATTATATAATAAGTTAAGCTTTAAGTTTAGCTGCTTATATAAGCTGCAGCTAAAAGCTAAGCTTTATATGTTTAATTAAAATATTAATTTTTTTTTTTAAAAAATCTTATTTTTACTGCTTATATAAAAGTTTAACTTTAAAATTAATCGCGTAAGCTAATATATAAAGCTAAAATCTAAGCTTTATATAATAGTTAAAAGTTTAATCTTTTTATTTAAGGTTATTTACATAAAAATCTAAAGTTAATATTTAAAAATTAAGCTTTATTGTTTTTCTTGCTAATTTATTATTATATTAACAATAACTACTAATTAATATAAAATAAGTTATTTATATATATAAAAAACAAAACAAAATATAATAAGCAAACTAAAATAAATATAATAATAAATAAATAAAAATATATTTTTAATTTTATCTTTTAATATTTTTTTATTTAAAATGCGTATAAGTTAATTAAGTTTAGCTAAAATATAATTATATATATAAAACTTATAATTATATAACTTATTAAAGCTATATAATAAGCTATATAACGCATAGCTTATATATAGCTTATATATAGCTTAGCTATATAAATAATAAATTAAAATTAATAGCTTATAAGCTATTGCTACTTATTTATATATATAATCATGTTTTAATATAAGCAGTAAATATATATATAATAGCTGATTTTAAGCTTTATAAGTTTTTTTTTTTTTTTTTTTTTTTTTAACTAAATAAACTTTAATAATTAACTCTAGCAGTAAACTTGCTTAATATTCTTTTATTAACTAGTATATTTTACTAGTTTTATTAAATATTTTATAATATACTATAGCTTAATATTAAAGCGTGTTTTGTTTTTTTTAACAGACTTTTTTTTTATTATATATTTAATTTATTTTTTATAGCACGCTATAGCTTAATATTAGTTTTAAAAAAAAAAAAAAAAAACCGCTGGCTGTTTTATTAAATATATTATATTATAATTGCGCGCAAATAACATTAAATAAACTTGCGCAAAATAATTAATTAAAAAATTATAACGCAGTATATTTTAATAAAATAAAACAAGTTATTTTTTTAAACTAAGCTTTTTGCAGCAAACGCGCTAAAGTATAAAAATGCCTAAAAAAAAAGCCAGATTTATAAATATTTTAGCTATATAAAAATAAAAGCAAAGTTTTAAGCAAATAATATTTAAAACTATAATTTAATAGCGCAGTTAACGCTTTATAAATAATATAACATGTTGCCGCTTGTTTTTATTTTTTAACTTAGCCTGTTATTACTATGCTATAGCAGT
Source organism: Xylaria sp. FL1042 (assembly GCA_022495085.1). Taxonomy (NCBI): domain Eukaryota; kingdom Fungi; phylum Ascomycota; class Sordariomycetes; order Xylariales; family Xylariaceae; genus Xylaria; species Xylaria sp. FL1042. The sequence continues at coordinate 9,059 of MU380487.1, forward strand.
AAAAAGGCCTGCTATTATAACCTGCGTTAAGCTAGGTCGCTCTAGCTTATGTTTTATTTTAGCGCGGCTTTATTGTTTTTTTTCTTTTTTTCTTTTTTTTTTTTCTCTTTTTTTCTTTTTTTTTTTTTTTTTTCTTTTTTTTATTTAACTTATTAAAAATAAATAAACTATATTAAAGAGTTACTTTATATATTATCTTAAATATTAAAAAAGCATAAAATCTTGTTTATATAATTATATTTATATATATAGTTAATTATATAATTATATATAAATAAAGTCTTTTTTTTTTTTTTTTTAATTAAAAAATAATTAATAAGGTAAAATATAACGCTTATATATTTATTATTTTATTATAGCTAAAAGCTGCTTTTAGCTTTTTGCTTTTTAGCTAATATTATTTAACTAGCGCTTAGTTATTATAGCTAGGTTATTTTTTATTAAGTTTGCCTTTTTTTCTGCCTAAACGCTTGCCTTTTTAGTTTAAGTTCTAGCTTTTTTTTTTTTTTTTCTAGCTGCTTGTAGTTATATTTTAATCTTGGTAGCAGCTTTGCTGCTAAAATATAAGCTAATAAATAAAATTCCTAGCTTGGGCTTAAGCTATTATTTTATTAGTATAGCTTTAAAAGCTTTTGTTTTATATTTTTTTTTTTCTTTTTTTCTTTTTTAAAAAAAGAACTACTTATATAAGTGCTATACTATTATTAAAAAAATAAAGTTTGTTTACTTTTTTATAGTATAGTTTTATATTATACTATATTATATTTTATTGCCCGGTTTTTATATATTTTTTATATAACTTTTATATAGCCTGCAAGCAGCCTATAATTTTGCTTTATATTAAAGTCGGCTGTTAAAAATACTGTTAAAATATATAGCTAAAAAAGTTAAGGCAAAGTAAAAAAAAAGGCTTTTTCTAAAGCATTTTAGCCTTTAAAGCGATAAATTAAATAAATTATTTAGCTTTGCGATAAAAAAATAAGCTTATAGCTATTATTGCTTGCTTTATTTACGTTAGCGTTATTATAACGCAGGTTTATAATTAAAATAAAAATAAAATATTAGTTTTATTTTTTAGCGTGCTAAAGCGTAAAGCATTTATAAAATTATATTAAGATTTTAATAATAAAATATAGGTTAAATATTTAATAAGCTTTTTTTTTTTTAATTAAGTGTATATTATTATACTAGTTTTTAAATAAATAATAAAAGCTTAGGTTAATATTATTAATATTATTTATAAAGTTTTATTTATATAAAAAAAACAAGATTTTTATTATATTTTTAAATAGTTTAAAAAACCTTTAAGCTATAATAATTAAAATATAATAAAAACTTTTTTAATAAATAAGTTTATAATAATAAATTATATAAATATTATTATTATATAAGTTAGCATTTTAATAGTTATAATAAAATATAAAGCAAGGCTAGGCTATTTAAAGGTTTAAGTTATTATATAATTAAATAAAAAAAAAGCAAGTATATTAATTAATTAAACAAAAAAAACTATTTTAAGCTAAATAAACAAAATAAGTTATAAAGCTATTTATATAATATATAATATATTTATAATTATTTATTTTAAAGTAGCAAGCTTTATAATAAAGCTTTTTTTTTTAAATTATTTTTATATATAATTTTATTATATATAATATAGTCGGCGCTTTTGCTTTAAAAAAAAATAAATATAAGGTAGGTTTTATTAAGGTGTTGCTTATTTAAAAAATAAAAAAAATAATATGTTTACTAAAGCTAAATATTTAATGGTTTTAAAGTAACCTTTGTTTATATATTATAATAGATAATATATATTATATAAGATATAAATAGTAGGTAGGTAGGTAGGTAGATAGCAAGCGCGCGCTATTTTTAATAAGGTGGCACCTAATAAGGTGGGCCCTGGCAGGGTGGGCCTTAGCAAAGTAAGCCTTAATAAAATAGCGCGTATATTTTATTAAACTAGTAAAGCTAAAGCATTGCTTTATACCCTGTATTTTTATTAGTTAATAATATATATATTTTTGCAATACTTTTAATTAATTAGTTAATTTTAACACGCTTTTTTAATTAGCATATTATATAAAAAGTTTAGCTTATAACTTTTTTAAACTTTTTAAAAATAGCTAAAATATATATTTTATAAGTTATAATTTTAGTTTTTTTATATAAATTTTTTTTTAAAAATATATAACCTATATAAGAGTTTTTTAAGCTATGTTTTAAATTTAAATAAAGTCGGTAGGTATATAAAATAAGTGGCGCCTAGTTTTTTATAAAGTATATATAAAAAATTTTAAGCTATTAAGGCTTTTATTTTTAATAAACTTTAATAAATTATAGCGCTATAACTATATTATTTTTAACTATAATAAAGATTAAACTTTTAAAATATATTTTTATTAAAAATAGCTACGGTAATTTAATAACTATTAAATATAATATATTAATTATATTTATTTATTATAAAGTAAATGCTAAAGTATTAAAAGGTAGTTAATAAAATAAATAGCAAGTTATTTTAATAATATATTTATATAAAGTGTTAGCAATTTTTTTTTTAGCAGGTATAAAGACTTATAATAAAAAATAAAATGCTTACTTTTATTTACTACTACTTATTATAATATATATATTAATTATAAATAATAGCTATTTTAGTTTGCGTAAAAGGGTATAATATTAATAATAACACGGCGGGTTATTAAGCTAAGTGGAAATAACTATATATATAATATATTTATTATTATTATATAATAACTAAAATTCTTATTTTAAAACTATTTTAAGTAGTTTAATAGCGGCGCTTTAAAAAAACTTTAGCAATATTTTTAGCAATAATAATTAAGCTTAAATAAGCTTTATTATTTATTTTATATAATAAGTTATAATAGCATAATTTATTATAATTATTTAAGGTTAAAGTAGTATAGACTATTTTAAGTAGTGAGGAAATTTAAACTGTTAAAGGATATATACCAGACTTTTTAAGCCGGGGGAGTTTAAAGCGTTATACTTATATATAATAAATTATAGCAAAATATATAATAAAAAGCTATAATTTAATTAAGCAAATAAAGTAAATGTTTTAATTATTAGCTAATAAAATATTATATTATTATTTTTTTTAGGCTTTTTAGAAAAGTTATTAGTAGAATTTATAATAAGGCTATAGTAAGAAAATAAATAAATTTTAAATAATAGCAGAAAATATTAATATTATTTAATTTAAAACTAATTGTTTTTATAGCGATAATAAAGCTTAAAGGTTTTATAGTTTACCTAGATCTTTTTTTTTATTTTATATTATTAAAAGAAAACAGCGTTTGTTTATTTTTTTAAAATGTTATTTATTATTGCTTATATGCTAGGTTTTCCTGACCTTTTTAAGGGCTGCTAAAAGTAGTTGCAGGATATTATTTTTAACAGTTAAATATTTAAGCAAAACTTTAAAATCGGTATTTTTTTAAGACCTTTTAAGGATTAAAATATTATTAAAGGAATTTTTTTAATTTTAACAGCTTAGTTTTTAGTTAATTAATATAATAAACTATTATAATAGCTGCTAGCGGTATTATAAAAAAGATTTATATTTTATATAAGGTAAATATTTATATTATTATAGCTATTAGTTTATTAAAGATTTTTGTTTAAGCTTTAACTAATAAATATTATAGTTAACTTTTTAGCTTTATATTTTATATTATTTTATTACTTTTAAAGTGTTTAATAAACTATATTTTAAGCGTAGGCTTTTTTATTAATAAAAGTTATAAGCAATAAGGTTTTATAGGTTTTATAAAGTTTTATAAGGTAGCTTTTCCTTGTTTTATAAGGCTTATTTTTTTAAAATATTTAAGTCTTTAGGTTTTACTGCCACTTTTAAAAAATGTTGTCGCTATAATATATAAAAAATAAATCTAAAAATAGCTAAATTATAGCATGCGTAGCGCTTTTATTTCTTTATATAAGTCGCTACCTATAAAAGGGTTTAATATTTATATATAAAGTTTTTTTTTTTTTTTTTTTTTTTTTTCTTTTTTTTTTTTTTTTTTTTTTTTTTTTCTTATAAAAAAAAAAAAAAAAAATAACGAAAAAAGAGGGGGGGTTTTTTATTAACTGG
>MU380487.1:13191-27760 GCA_022495085.1 Xylaria sp. FL1042
GTTTTATTTATTTAAAATTAAAGTTTTTTTTTTTTTTTTTAACATTTTTTTTTTTTTTTTTTTTTTTTTTTTTTTTTTTTCTTAAAAAAAAAAAAAAAAAAAAAGCAAAGGTTTTTTAAATAGCAAGGGCAAACAATAGAAAAGACTATGCTATAGTAAAGGTAAAGTTTATTATATATTATAAAAAAGGCTATTAGCGCTTATTTTTTAATTAATATTACTAGGTGCTAATTATTTATTTTAAAAAAAATAGCTTTTATAGCTTTTAATGTTTTTTTTAATATTATTAAAAGTTTAATTTTATTAAAAAAAATGCGGCAGTATAATAATATATAAGGTTTTTTATAGTAGCAATAGTTTTTATGTTAGCATTAAAAATAACCAGCGGAAAAAAAAGGAAAAAAAAGGCAGAGGTTTTAAGATTACAATTAAAATTAAAAGGTTTATTTTTTTAAATAGTTTTTTAAGCTATTAAGCTTGCTTTTTTAAGCGGCTTTGGTTAAGGCTATATATTTAGCTTTTATTTTAAAGCAAAGTAAAGTAAAGCCGGCTTTTTTTAAATCGCTAACTAAAAAAAAAAAAAAAAAGAAAAAAAAGCTAATAAAAATAAAAGCAAAGCTTTACTAGCTAAGGCGTTAAGCTATATAATATGCTTTACGCTATATTTTTTTTGCTGTTTTTATTAGTTTTTTTTTTTGCAGAAAAGCTATTTTTTATTAGCTTGCTTTTAAAAATATTTTTAAAGCCGCGCAAATATTTCTTTATTATATTGCTTTAAAAAATTAAGTATATATTTAAGCTTTTTTATATTTAAAAATAAGCTTAAAAAAACGCGTTAAAGATTTTATTAATTTAAGTCGGCAAGTCGGCCGCTAAAACTAATTAATTAACTATTATACTATTTATATTAAGCTAAACAAGCAAATTAATAAGCAGCAGCAAAATATTAGCACTATATAAATATATACTAAAGTATAATGCTTTTAATATATAAAATAGCGCAAGCTATTTTATTAACGCTGCAAGCAGCTGCTTAAAAAATATATATAAAAGGCTTTAGCTGCAGTTATTATATAAAAAATACTGCAGCAAAGCAATATAGCTAAAATAAAAAGCAGTATTGCGCGTAAGTAGCAGGCAGCAAAATAAATTAGCTTTAGCGTATGCTTATAAAGCATGCGTTTAAAGCTATAATAAAAAGCCTAATAAATATATTGACGCAGTAGCTAGCAGCGCGTTATAAAGCAAGTCGGTAATATTAGCGTATAAAAAGCTAAAAAAATTAATCTGCTTAAAAAAAAGCTTTAAGCAATAATATGCAAAGCTAAAAAAATTAAAGCTAGCGCTAGCAGCGCGCTTTAATATTTATATATAAAAAAATTTTATTTATTTAAAACTAAGCGTTATAAAAATATATAATTTAATATATATTTAGCAATAATTAAACTAATTACTAAAAAAAATATATATAAGCGCTTTATTTAAAAAAAAAACAGTTTAAACTATTTATATATTAAAATATTAGCAAGTAAAACTTTTAGCAGCTTAAGCAGCGTTTTTATTAAAAATATTTAATATTAATTATATATATATTAACTAGTTTTAATATTTATTAATATTATAGTTATAGTTATTAATATAATTTTTTAATTTTTGCTATTATATAAATATAAATAAAAAAATTATAAAAGTTTTAAACAGCAAAAAGCTTTTAGCAAGCAGTACTTAAATTTTAATTTTGCTAAAAATAATAAGTATTTAAAAATAAATATTATAAAAACGCAGCAAAATAAAAAGCTTAAAATAGCTTTAAATATAATTTAGTCTGCTTTTATATAAAATAATAAATAATATTAACTTAAACAAGCTAAGCTTAATAAAAAATAGTTTATAAGCTTTTAAAAATTTAAAATTATATATATAAATAATAAACTATAGCGTTAGCTTAAAAATCTAGCTTTATAATAGCTAGGCTTTATAATATTAAGCTAACGCTTGCGCATACTTATATATATAAGCTAGATTAATTTATAAAATAGTTTTTAAAAACGTATTAGTTTTTAAAAAGCTTTATATAATATTTTATTAAAGCAGCTATAGATTATAAGCTAGCTAAAAAAAAAAAAAATAAAGCAGCTAGCAAATATAACTAATAAAATAAAAAATATATTATTTAAATAATATATTTAATAGCTAAACTATATTATATTTTTATATAATAGCTTATAATTTAAGCTTATAATATTATTGCCTAGCTTTATTTAGCATGCAGCAGCGTTATATTATTTGCTATAGCTAAAATATTTAAGCAAAAATATTATTAGCATAAATAAGCTATAAAAGCATAAATAAAGCCTAGTTTATATATAAATATTTAATATATTAGTTAATTAAAAATTAATTAAACAATATATTATTATTTAATATAATAAATATAGCTAGCTTTTTAATTAATTAATTAGCTAAAGCGTAAAAATAAATATAAGCTTGTTTAGCTATTTTATTAAAATAAAAAAAAATAAATTATATATAATAAAATTAGTAGGCAAAAATAAACAGGCAGCTTAGTAAAAAATAAGCTTTTAAAAATTTATAACTATAATAAAATATAATTATAATATTTAATACTTGTAGCAAATGCTATAATAGCGCAGCGCAAGCGCATATAAAAATATAAATAATATATTATAAAGCTAGGCCTTATAAGCTTAAAAAATATAAAATAATAAAGCTATATTTAAAAGCAGCAGCTTGCGTATTAATATATTAGTTTTGTTTTAATAATACTGCTTAATTAAGTCCGGCTTAAAAGCTAGCACTTTAAAAAGCAGCAGATTAAACAAAATAAAAAACTTATTAAGCGTTTATAAGTGTTGCTTATATATATTATAAGCTTTAACTTAATATAAAAAAGTTTGCTTAGCTTATAAGCTATTATTACTGCTATATTTTTAAATTAGCTTAAATAATTTAATATTTTAAAACTAATATTATAAATAATAGCATATATAAAATTTATAAAATATATTTTTAAAGTTATAAGCTATTTAAGCAAAATATATTATTTTATATATTAACGTAAATAAAAATATTATAATGCTTGCTTAATTAATAAAGCCTAGCATATAAAAAAAATTATAAAATATAAAGTTAATTTAAGTAATATTAAAATTAAACTAATATAAATTAACTATTAATAAATATTTAATATAAAATTTATATAAAGTTTTTTTAGCTAAAGCGCTTGCAATAATATTTTTAATATTATATTTTTGCAGCAATAAAATAAAATAAATAAAATAACTTAAAAAATATTAATTATATAACTTTTTAAATTATTTTTAAAATATAGCTATATATTTATATAAAATATAATAGCATAAATAGCTATATTAACTAAGCTAGCAAAGCTAGCTTGCTTAAAAATTTATAAATGCTTTATATATTTTTGCTTTAGCTTTTATTTAAATAAAACAAGTTAAATATTAAATTAAAACTAAAAATAAACAAATATAATAAAAAGCTAATAAAATATAGTTATTAATAAACTAAGCTTATATATTAAATAACAAGTAAAATATTTAATATTTTAAAATTAATAAAGCGTTAAAAAAAAAAAAATAAATAATATTATTTTAGCTTAGTTTAAATATATTAAGCTAAATATTTTAAGTTTAATAAAGCGCTATAAAAGCAAATATATAATATATATTTTAAAAAATTAAAATAATAAATATAAGCAAATAAAATAAAGCAAAGTTTTTAAATAAAAAAGCTGCTAGTAATTAAAGCTAAATAAAATAGCTATTAATATTATATTTATATATAATTATAAGTTATTTATAAATTATATAATATTTTTTTTTTATTAATAAAAATAATAATTTAGCCTTGTTAATATTAAAAAAAATATATTAAAAAAAAATAAAAAGCGTTTAAAGCCTAGCGTAAAAAATAAAAAAATTTATAAGGTTATTATTTTTAAATAAATTAATATATTTAATAGTTTTACTTTATATAATATATTTTATTATTTTTTTTATTATTAAGCCAGCTATATAAGGTGGCCTATTTAATAAAAATAATAAGTAAATATATTTTAAAAAAGCTAAAAATATTAACTAAAAAAAGAAAAAAAAAAAAAAAAGCATAAAATAATATATTATAAGTATATAAAAGCAAGTATATATATAAGATTTGCTAGCAGACTTAATCCTGCTAAACATATAGTAAAATAAAGAAATATTAATAAAGCTAGCTATAATATAAAAAAGTTAAAATAAAAACAGCTAATATAAAAAAAGGTGTTTTAATAATAATAATATTTTAATTAAGAAAAGATAAAAGTAATATAAGTAATAAAGGTAAAAAAAAAAAAAAAGCTATTAAAGTAGTAATAAAGCTATTAGTAGTAAAAAAAAGGCCTAAAGAAAAAAAAAAAAAAAAAAAGGCTATACTTTTAAAAAAAGCTAAAAGTTTAATATTAAGCAAAAAGCCGCTGCTATTATTATTACTATTATTATTATTATTATTATCGCTATTATTATCGCTATTATTATTGCCGTTATTATTATTATTATTATTATTATTATTATTGCTATTATTATTACTATTATTATTGCTATTATTATTATTGCTACCGCTATTATCGCTATTATTACTATTATTATTATCGTTGTTATTATTATTATTATTATTGCCGAGACTAAAAGGTATAAAAAGCTAGGTAAATAATAAGGTTAAAGCTTATAAAAAAGCGGCGGCAGTAGCAGCAGTAGCAGCAGCAAAAGCAGCAAAAAAAGCTTTAAGTAAATTAAAACAAAAAAAAAAAAAATAACTAGCTAAAAAAGCAAAATAGCTGCTTATAAACATAAAAAATAAATAAGCCTGCTGCTAGGTATAATAATAGTAAAAAAAAAAAGTATTAATCGGTAAAGTTAGCAAGGTTAATATAATAAGCAAAGCAGTATTTACGACTTTAACTTTAACCTTGTTTTTTTTTTTTGCTGCTGCTGCTGCTGCTGCTACTACTAAAGCTAGCGCAGTTAAACGCGTTAAAACAAAAAAAACGCAAATTTAGCTGCCTAGTTAAAAAGCTTTTTTTTAAAGTTCGGCAGCGCGCTAAGTCTAAGCTTTTTTTTACTTGCGCTAGCTATATTTAGCATTTAATAAAGGCGCTATAACTAAAAAACTTAAAAAACAGCAGGCAGGCAAAGCTTTAAAAAAGCGCTAAACGCTTAAATTTAATTTTAAAAAAAAATAAATTAAACCTTAGCAAATAATAACAACGCTAAAAAAAAAAAAAAAAAAAAAGCCAAGCTATATATAATAAAAAAAAAAAAACTAAAACTAAAATAATAAAATATACTAGTTTTTACTAGCTTTATATTAGCTTTATACTAGCTTTATACTAGCTTAACACTAGCTTATTATAAGCTAATATTAAAAAAAAAAAAAAAAAAAAAAAAGCAAGAGATAATAAATAAAAGCAGCTTTAGCAATAAAAAAAGCAGACGAAAAAAATTTAAAAAAAGGCCTTTTTATAAAAAAAAAAAAACAACAAAAAAAATATAAAAAAAAAAAAAAAAAAAAAAAAAAAAGGCGCAAAGTATGCTTTTATAATATATAGCTAAGCGCTAGAAAAAGCGTGCATTTTAAGAACTAAGCGGCAGCAAAAAAAAAAGCAGCACAGCCAAGTCTAGGTATTTTATTTTATATAATAGCGCTTAATTGGCTGCAGCAAAGGCCTGGCAAGGATAGCAATATAGCGCTATATATTTTAATTAGCTGCCGCTTTAAACTAAAAAGCAGTATTAAAGGTAAAAGCTAGTGCAAGTTAGCCGCTGCTAAATATACGCAATAATAAAATATATATATGTTGCGAAAGGAACGGGCTACTACAGGTTGGACCAACGGGCCTAACCAAGAGGGGAGGTTCTTTATGCAAGCGGGAAAAGGAGAACTCTCCAACTGGTCACGTGGTATAATAATCTAGTTAATCTAATAAATTTTGTTAATCTGCCCTAGATCGTATAAATTATATAAATTATATAAATTATATAAATCGTAAAGGTTGTACGTAATAAAAAAAAAAGATATTATTTTTTAAATATTTATATAATAATATATTTTTTATATTTAGTTATTTATTTAATTTAATTTCTTAACTATTAACTTTATAATAAGGCCTACTCTTATTAAATTAATACACTTATTAATTAACTATTATTTATATTGCCTTGTTTATTAAATAGTAGTAGAAGTACTAGAAAACCTTTTTTATAAACACCCGCTAATTAGTTTTATTGTTACCTGCAAATTAAAAACTTTACGTACCGCTTATACTTTATTATAAATATATAATAAGTCTATAATAATATAGTATATAGCGCTTTTTTTACTAAAATATATATAGCTAAAGCTTTAATATTATGCTTTTATAAAAGCAGCATAAAATTAGCAAAATAGTTTTTAAAATATTAGCTAGCTAATTATTAAACATTAAAAATTTAATATATTTTTTATATAAATAAACCATTAAATTAAATAAACTACTTTTTAAAACTTTTATATATATATTAAAAAATCTTTTATTTTTTTTTTTATAATAATAGCTAAGCTATATAAAAAAACTAATATATAGCTTGCTTTTTAAGCTTATAAAAATAATTTATATTTATTTATATAAAGCGCAGCAAAGATTTATAATATTTTTTATATAATTTTTATTTAAAAAATATATAGTTATAAAATAAAAAACAAAACATTATTTTTAAAGTTTAAATTAACCGAAAATAAAAAAAATTTTATTATATAATTTATTTTAGATTTAGTTACGCAATTGTTTTTGTTTTAATATAATAATGTTTAAAACATGGCCGACTAACTATTAAAACTTTATAAAAAACGCTTTATAAAAAAAAACTAAATATTAAACTTTATATAAAAGCAACCTAAGCTTATAACGCAGTTTAACCAATAAATTAATTATTAGTAAGTAATAAATAAAAATTTAACTAAATATTATACTTGGTTTATTTTTATATAAAAAATAATAACTAATAATAAAATTTAAAACAAAAATATATATAATTTTAATAAGACTAGGTTTACTATAAATAAAATTATATTTAAACGCATATAAAAGCTATAAGCTGTTTAACTAAGCAATTAAAACTAATTTATAATTATTTAAGCTATTTTATTATGCGGCTATATTATTTTACTTTATATTATTTTAGCAAAGCAAAATTATTTATTATTTTAATATAAAAATATTAAATTACTAAGCAATTAAAAAGTTAGCACAACTAAAAATAGTTAAACAATTAATAAGCAAAGCTTAAATTAAATTAAGCATTTTAATTAATATATATAAGCTTATATAAAAGGTTGCTACTGCTTTTTTATTTTTAACAGCTATAAAAGCTATTATTTATATAAATTTAAGTTATATTATAAAAAATATAATATTATTACTTTTTATATACCTTTTTATTTTTTTTATTATTTTTAGCCTTTTAATATTAAATGTTTTAGTTTTTTAAAATAGTTATATAGCAAGCAAATTAAATACTTAATATAAGCGCATATTATATATATTAAAAAAAAAGATTTTTTAACCGCGTTTTTCTGCGCGTTTAATAAAGCAATAACTTTAAATAATATATAAAAAAGGTTTAAAAAAGCAGGCTTATTATTATATAACCTAGATTATATTATTAATTAGCTAGATTATTATTTAATTATTTTTTAAGTTAAACTTTTATTTTTTTAACTGCTTGACTATTATATTACCTTAAATAACTTTATAAAAGCAAATTTATTATTTTAATATATTAAAAAAAAAATTATACAATATTAAAATAGCTTTTTAACCTTTATTATTTAAAAGCTAGGCTAAATAATATAAAATATAATAAATATTATATATTATTTTGCGTTATTAAAAAAAAAGGTCGCAATTTTTTAAAAAGCAAATTATTAGCTTAGCTATTATTATTATATAAAAAAAACTTAACTATAAAAAAAAAAGTCTTTTATTATAAAAAAAGCAAAAAAGTTATAAGCTATAAAAGATTTTTATATGCAAAAAAAAAAAAAAAACTATTAAAATAATTATTATATAAAAAGAAAAAAGGCCTGCGCAAAATGTTATAAAGTTTACAGCAAACCTAGTTATAATACTTAAACTTATAAAAATAATATAAAAATATTTAATAAACTAGATTTTAAATAATAAATAATAATTATATAAATAATTATTAAATTATAATTATATATATATATAAAAGTCCTAAAAAGTAGCCTATTTAATTAAATAGTCTATTTATATAAAAGGTATATTAAGTTTTTAAACGCGCTAATATATTTATATAAAAGGCAATATCGCAGATAATTATATTAGCGCGCGCGCGCGCGCAAGAGAAAAAAAAGCCTAAGACTAAGTTAATGCTATATTTACTTTTTAGCTTTAGCTTAAGTAAAGCTTATAAAATGCTAAGTAAAAACATAATAAATAAGCAGGCCTAGTAAAAGGCTAAAAGTATATAATCGTTTTTAAATTGTTTTTATTTTTTAAATAGCATATATAATATTAAGTGCTTTTAAATAATAAAAGCTTTAAAAAAAAAAAAAAAAGCAAATAAACTATATTATTTTAGCTAAGTTTAAATAGGCCAGGCTAAATATTTAAATATTTTAAGTCTTATAAAGCACGGTATTACTTAAAGTATAATATATATTTTATAAAATAAAAGTTGTAAACATAAGCAAATAAAACAGCTAGAAAAAGCTAAATAAAAAAAAAAAGCTGCTAAAAAATAAAACTATATTATATAGCTGTTAATATCGCACTATTTGTTATATAATAAAAATATTATTTTAGTAAGCGTAATAAGCATTTTTTATTAATTAGCAAAAAAGTGCTAGCTTTTTTACTGCTAAAAAAAAATATTATAATAAAGCATAAAAAATATTTTAAAATATATATAAAACAATAATATGTTTATTAAATCTGCCTTTATTATAACCTTAATATTAAGTGGCTAAAAAGAATAATATTATTTATATATAAAAAATAAATAAAATAAATAGCTTTATATATTAATTTATTTACCGAAGTAGCTAAAAGGTAAAACTTTTATATAAAGAATTTTTATTTAATAAAAGAATTTTGCATATATATATAGCTTAACTAGCTAGGCAAGTAAACTAGCTTAATATTATATAAATAGCCTTATATATAACTAAAGCAATAGCCTTATATATAGTTAATATTAATATATTAAGATTATAAACTATAATATACCTTTGTACGGCTACTAGAAAATATAAGAAATATAAGAAATTATAAACGCTAAAAAAAAAAAAAAAAAAAAAAAAATTAGCAATAATATATAACTAACCTATAGCTAATAAAATTACTTAATAATATATTAAATTGCTATTCTTATTATATATATATTATATTATAAAATGTTTTATATATATAAAAAAAAAAAAAAGCTAGTTTATAAGTGCTTTTTATATATAATATCTTTAGGTAATTTATAAGTGCTTTTTATATATATATAACTTTTTTAGGCAATTGTTTATAGTCTTGCTTTTATAATATATAAATAAGCTACTTTTATACTTTTTTTTCCTTTTTTTTTCCTTTTTTTTTTCTATACGCATATATATATATATATATACGCACATATATGCACACGCGCACACGCACACGCATATACACACGCGTATACATATATACACACACATATATATATACACACACACATATATATATATACATATATATATATATATATTATATATAGGCCGGCCTTTTTACTAGTATTTTCAAGGTTATATTAACTAAAAAAATAATTATACGCAGCAGCAGCAGCAGCAATAACAATAGCAATAATAATATTAATAATAGCATTAGCATTAATATTAATAGTACTAATATTATTATTATTATTATTATTACTATTATATATAAAGCTTTTTTATTATTTTAAATATTATATTAATAGTAAAATAAGCAAAGTCTTTAGCAGCAGCAGCAGTAGTAATAGCAGCATGTTTACTGCTGCTTTTACTGCCCCTTTGGCCGCCGCCTGCCCGCGCCTGCGCCCTATGCCTTCGCCGCTTAATAAAATTATCTAGTTTAGCAATTTTATTTATATACTTAATAATAGTGCTGTTAAAAAATACTGCTTCTTTATAAAAACCCTAGTTTATTAAGCGTTTATATAGTTTTTATATATAAATATATATATTTTTTGCTTTGCTTGCTTTGCTTTTTATATAAATAATAGTTTTTAAAAAAAAAAAGTTTAGTTTTTTTTTTTTTTTGCTAATATATTTTATTGTTATAATAGCAAAAAAAAAATATTTTTGCTGCTACTTTTTTTATTAATATTACTTTTAAAATATTACGCAGTAATAATTTAGCTAACGTTTAAGCTAAACTTATTTATTATAAAAAATATTTTTAAGCTATTTTAATTTAAAACTATAAAGCTATAATATTTAGCAGCTATATTAATAGTTTATATAATAGCTATTATAGCTATAAAAATATATTTTTTAAGGTTTATTATTATATGTTTAGCTTTTAAAACAGCGCTTATATTATATATATTTAGCGCTTATATAGCATATATTATTTAATTTATAGTTAAAAAAATAATAATTTTATTTATATAATATTTTAAGCTTTTTAAAATATAAATAAAAATTTTATTATTTTTTTATGCTTTTTTTTTTTTTAATGCTTATATATAATATTTTATTTAATATTTATATATAATATCTTTTTTAACGCTTATATATAATACTTGCTTTTTTTGCTGCAAATTAATTATTAGCTATTTTTTATTATATAAGCGTACTTTTTATAGTCTTTTAATAAATGCTTTAATTTATATAAGCTGCTTATTTATAAAAACTAAAGTTTTTAGCGCTTAGTTTAGCGTACGCTTAATAAATATATTTGCTAGGTTATTTTTTTTTACTATTAATTTATTATATTTTAAAATTTTTTTTTTTTTTTATATAATTTTTAAAAAAATATAATATTAATTATTAGTTTTTTTTTTTGCGTTATTTTTAACTAAACTAAGCAGTCGTATAATAATTTTAAATTAAAATATAAAATAACTAAAGTTAAAAACAAGTTAAATATTTTTATAATCTTTTAAAAGGTTATATAAAAAATAATAATATTATTAAAACTATTTATTATATTATATAACTTGCTAGCTAAAATATTTTATATAATATATTTATATTTGCTTAAGTTTTAATATATAATATATATATAATATTGCTTTTAGTTTTAAAATTTAAGTTTATTATATTTTTTATATAAGTTTTAACTACTAATATAATAATAAATTTAAATTAAAATATTATATTTAAATAATAAACAAATAAGCTATTTATAAAAATAAATAGCTTTATATAATTAAAATTAAAAAAAATAAATATAAGTTTTTAACCTAGCTTATTTATTTATTATTTAATTTATTTGTTTAATGCTTTAATATTATATAACTATAAATTAACTATTTAAACTAGCTGCAATAATAAAATTATACGCAGCTTTTAATTAATATATATTATTAATATATACCTTTTAAGCCTATTAAAAAATATAAGCTTGCGCAGATTTTTTTATATAAAGGTTAACTTTTACTAAATCTTTAGCTTGGCCTTTTTAAATTATTATAATATTGCTTTTATATAAAAAAAGCTTTCTGCTATTAAACTTAATTAAATAATTAAAAAACAAAGTTTTTTTTAGCTTTGCGTAAAATTTTACTTATTAAAGCTTTTTTTTTTTGTTTTTTTTGCGCAAGAAAAACTTTAATATTATAAAGCTTAAAATATTATTTATTTATATTTTAATAATTTTAAAAATATCTAGGCTATTATATATAAGCAGTAAATATAAGTTATATATATAAATATTTATATTTTAAGCTTTTTTTTATAATATTAACAATAAATTTTAAACTAGAATAGCTTAAACTTAGTTAGGCTATAAAAAAGCTATATAATTTATAAAATAGTTTTTAGGAAATATTTATTTTTTAGCTTGCAAAAAAAAAAAAAATAAATAAGTATAACTATTACGTAATAGCTTACTTTTTAATTAAATATAAGCTTAAATAATATTTTCAAGCTTATATAATAGTTTTAAAGTCTTATGCAAAAATAAGTTTAAAAGCTAATATTAATTATTAACTTATTTATTAAATTATTAATAATTAAATAAAAACTATGCTTTTTTTAGCATTATTATACCTTTATTTAATTTGTTTTAACTTTTTATATAACTTAATATTTTTTTTTCTTACCTTTTATATAAAGCAAGATTTAAAAATATATTTTTTTTTATATATATTTATGTCTAGGTTATATATAATAAATTTAAAAACACCTTGTATAATAAACTTGGTGATCTTTATTGCACTTAATTTTTTAAATGCTTTTTTAAAGGTTATAGTTAATTAATCTATCCGCGCAAAGCTTAGTTGCTAGCTTAAAAGCTTATTGTTTTTTTAAAATTAAAAAAATTTAAGCTGCTTTATTTTTATATAATAAATAAATAGCTAGCAGGTTTTTTTTCCGGCCGGCTATATTTTTTCCGCGCTTTTACCAGCTATACTAATTATATATTATTTTTTTTTAACTTTTTTTCTTTAAGCATTTATTATATAATAATATAGCTTAACTAGCATATATTAAAAATAAATTAAATCGGTTTATTAATTAATGCAATAATTATATTTAATTTTTTAATTGCCTTAATTTTATATAGTTTTTTTTATTTTTTCTTCTTTTTTTTTCTATATAAAGACTTTACTATAAAATAAAAATATAAATATATTATATAATAATAAACCGTTTTATTTTTTAATTATACGGCCGATCTTTTTTAATTTTTGCATAATTTTTGCGCAGTATTTTTATTGCTTTTTAAACAGCAGCTCTTTTTTATATAAAAGCTAAAAAAAAAAAAAAATTTTTGTTAATATAAAAGTACGCTTTAAAAATAAAAAAGGTTAATATAAAGCTAGTTAGCCTAGCTATATTATTTAGCGCCTTTTATTACTATTTATAAAATTAACTTATTATTTATATATATATCGATTTTTTTTTAAAAAATATTATATATACGCATGTTTTTAATAGTTTATATACTTATTTTATTTTTTAAACTATTTAATTAATATATTTTTATAAGCATTTCTTAGCATTATATGCTTATTATCTTTGCGTAGTTTTAAAATTTATTTAATAAAAAATTTATTTTAAAATTATATATAACAATATTTAAAAGTTTTTAATAAATATTAATTTAGCCTGCGTATATATAATATTTTTTAAACATTTTATATAAACATTAATTTTAAAAAAAAAAAAAGCGGCTTAAAATAATAATATAATATTAATTATATATAATATAAACTTATTATTTATTTGCGCGCATAACATTTATTACTACTTTATAATTAAATTTATAATTATTTTATATTATAAACTTTTTAATATAATATAATATTTTATTATATATTTAGCAATAATAATAAAACTTTTAAATCTTTTTTAAAATTAATTATTTAACTTTATATTTTACATAAAAAAGCATTTTATATAGTTTTTTTATATAAAAATATTTAAAGCGCTAATATAAACGCTATAGCTTAGTTTTAATAAAATAACTAGCTGCTTTATATAAACTAATATTTAAAAGAAAAAAGTGTTTTTATTTATATATAATAAAAATAAAAGCTTTATTTTTTTTATATAATAATATCTTTTATATTATTAAAATAAATATACTTTTTAAGCAGTTTATATTTTTATTATTTAATAAAAATAAAAATAATATAAAGATTATTTAATATATAAAATATTATATAACTAATTAAGCTATTAATTTTTATTATTTTAAATAAATCTTATTATATAATTTTTGCTTAAGCTTACTTTTGCTATCTTTAAAAGCTTATATAGTTTTTATATAAAAATTATCTTATATATACGCTTGCTTTTGCTTATAGTTTTTTTTTAGTTAAAAATTTTAATTTTAAAGCGCTTATATTTTAAATAATGCTTTAATATTTTATATAATACTAATTATTTAATATAATTAAATTAATTAAAAAGTTTATTTATTATAATCGCTTAAATATTTTTTTAAAAACTATATAATAATATAAATATATTTTTTATAAAATATTATACTATATTTTTATTATATATATTAAAATTATCTTTTTTTTTTTTTTTTTTTTTATATAAATTTAAATAGCTTTTATATTTAATAAAATAAATAAAAAATTCTACTAGTATAAATTTATTACTAAACATTAGCTTATATATATTAAAATAAAATATTATTTTTTTATATAAAACCTTTTTTAAAAAATATAATAGCTTAATTAATAATTTTTTTTTTTTAGCAAATTAAATATTTTTTTTTTTATATATATATTTTTTTATAAATAAATATTTATATAATCTTAATTAAAATATTATTTTTATATATTATAAAAATATTATTTAA
>MU380488.1:0-27626 GCA_022495085.1 Xylaria sp. FL1042
ATATTATATAATATATTATTATTAATTTAAAATAGCGCTTATAAGTTTAAATAGCTTTTATTAAATATAAACTGCTAAGCTTAGCTTATTTTAAATTTTTAAAACGCTTATTATATAAATATATAAGTATTATTAATTAAAGCTTTTATTAGCGGCTATTTTATTATAGATTTTTATATATATTTATATTATTTTGTTTATTTTTAGGGCTATTGTTTATATAATATATATTATTTTAATATAAAACTATTATTTAGTATAAGTTATAATTATTATTAGCATTTTTTTTGCAAATATTAGCTAGGGTATTAATATAGTTATTATTTAATATTTTTTGTTTTATTTTTATAAAAATTTTTTATATTAAATATATATATAATTATAGCTATTTATATTAATAATTATATTTATATTATTTTTATTATTTAAATTAAAGCTGATAATTTAGCTATATTTTTTTTATATAATAATAGGCTTAGATTTAACTTTATTGTTATTTATAGTAATATTTTAAGCTATTTAATAATTAGCAAGCTGTTTGTTTTAGCTTTTTTTTAGCTATAATATTATTGGTAAATTAAAATTTATTATTATATTATAGCTATTTATAATTTAAATACTAGTTTTTTTAAGACTTATTGTTTATAGTTATATATATTAGTATTAGGTAAGCTTTATTATTTTTTAACTTGTATATTTTTATATAATATTATATTTAAGTTTGTTTATATATATAAATTAATAATATATTAATATTTAATGCTTAGCGCTTAATTATAATCTGCTTTTAATTAATAATTTAATAATAGATTTTAAAAGTATATATAATTAATTAAGCAGCAACTAGTATTTAATTTGCTAAATAAAAAGTAATTAAATAAAATAAGTTATTAAAAGTAAAATAAAATAAAGCTTTTTTAAAATTATTAAAACTTTTAGTACTAGGTGTTAAATAAATAAAAATATAAGTAAATAAATAATTTAGTAGTTAAATAAATAAATATATAAATATTATTATTATAGCTATTAGTAAAATTAATAGTAAAAAGTGATAATTAAATTAAAATATAAGCAATATTAATATATATATACTTGGAATTCACGCGCTATTTATATAAGTATTATTATTATTAGCAATAATATAAAGGCATTTTTTTATATTTTTTTTTTTTGCTTTTATATTATATTAGATTTTATTTTAATTTAAGAGCTATATAATTAATTATAAAATATAAAATCTTTTAATATATTATAATATTTTGTTTGTATTAATTTATTATTTTTATTTAAAGCGCGAAAAGCTTTGGTTTTATTATTTTATTTTTTTTTAATTTTTTTTTTTTTAGCAAATAATATAGTTTTAAATAATAATATAGCAAATAATAACCAGCTATAAAATAAGTTTGCCTTAAACGCTGTTTTTAATTATTTTAAGCTTTTATTGCCGAGGTTACTATTTTGCTATTTTATTTATTTAGCAGAGTTTATTTAAGTATTAATTATAGCCTTTTAAAACATATATTATTTAATATTTTTTAAATAGCTATTATTATAACTTGTTATTATTAAATTTATACCTAGTATTTTATTTAATTTATTATGCTTTTTTTGTTTTTTTTTATATATATTTTATTAATTATTAATTTTTATATAAAATCTTAAATTTTATTATGCTTAATATTATTATTTTTTAATTATAGTTATAATTAATTATAAATTTTTTAAGTGTTTAAAAATTTATTTTTTTAGTTTATATTAAATAATTATAATTAAAATATCTGCTTATTTTATATTTTTATTAAGCCTTGTTAATTTTTTATTTTTGTTTTTAATTAATTAAAACTTAATAATTTATATTATTTTTTTAACTTATATTAATTTAACGTTATATAATGTTTTACTAGTATTAAATTAACTTATAAAAATATAATAAAACTATATAAAATTAATTTATTAATTTAATAAATATATATAATTATTTTTTATATTATATATATATTTATTTGCTTTTATTTTTTTATAACTAAAATATAAATAAAGCAAATATTTATGTTTAATATAGCATTATATTTATTTATTTTAATAATATATAAACTTTATAATATAAGAATATCTGCAGAGCAGCTTATATAAAGCGTGCTAAATATTTTATTAATTAAAATAAATTTATTTTATAATTTGTTTAAACTATTTATAAACTAATATATTTAATAAATAAAACTTATAATTATTAAATATTTATTTACTTTTAAATATTTGGTTAAATTAATAAAAGTTGCTTATTAAAGTAATAAGTTTTTTTTTTATTTTATAAGCAAGATATTTAAAGCTATTTAAAAATTGTTTTTATATAGTTTATTGTTTAAATATATGTTTAATTAATAGAAAATAATTAAAAAAAGTTTAAATAATATAAAAGTTTTTGCTAAAATTATTTATAAATTAATGGTTTTTAAATTTAAGTTAATTAATAATATAGTATATTATATAGTATTTTTTATTTTAGCTTGTATAGCTAGCGTGTACGCAGTTATTATAAAAAAAATAATATTATAATATATTTAGCTAGAGTTAAAAGTAATATTAAGCATATTTAATATTAAACCAGCCGCTTTTATATATATATTAAATTAATATAATATATATTTATTTTTTTTTTAGCTTAAATATATTATTAACGCAATTATAAACTATAAAAAAAAACTTAATATAGATTTTTTAAAATATATTAATATTATAATCGAGTAGTTATAAATATTAAGCGGTTTAATTATAAATCTTTTAATAATTTAAAAGCTATATTTAATAAACTTTTTAAAATTTAAATTATTTTTTAAAATTAAATATATATACGGTAATAAGGTTAATATTTTAAAAATCCTTTTATATAAAAATAAAAAAATAAAACCTTTGGTATTATAGCTTATATTTTTTTAAAGGTAAAATAAAGTATATAATTTTTTAAAATTAATTTGTTATAAAATATATATAAAAAAAAATCTTATATAAAAAGGTATAAAAAATAAAAAAGTTTTTTTACTAATATATTATTATAATATAATAAATAATAAAGTTTTAAAATATATTAATACTTTTTAAATAAATTAAAAAAATATTAACTAGTTGTTTAATTTTAGTTTAAAAAATATTATATTTTTTTTATATTATAATAAATATTATTAAAAGAATAACGTTAATATTAAATATAAAAAATATAAATATATTTAAAAACTTAATTAGTTTATTGCTTTTAAAATAAAAATAAAAAAAGGCTTAATAAAAGCAAAACTCTTTTAAAAACCTAATAAGTAGTATATAAATTATATAATAAAAAATAATATTATTTTTATAAATAATATTAAATAAAGTAATAACTAAGTTATTGCTGACTTAGTTTTTAAAAGTTATTATTAGCTATAAAAAATAATTAATTATATTAGCGTTTTAATCGTAAAATAAATAAAAAATGCCTTTTTATTTTAAGCTTATTATTTTTACTAATTTTAAATATTTATAAAAGCTATTAAATATAAAACGCTATATTTAAAAATAATATTTAAAATTATAAATATATTTTTTAGTTTTAAAGATTTAAATTATTTAATATTAAAAAAAAAAAAATAAATTTTTAAAAACTTTATAAATAAGTATATATAAAGTTAATATATTTTTAACAACGCTAAAGCTTTATATAAAAAATAATATAAAAAATAGTTAAATATTTTTATAAATTTATAAATAAAATAGTTTTAATATATTTTAATTATATTTTAATATAATATAACTAGCGGTTATATTAGCAAAAACTTGCTTATATTATTATTATTTAATGTAGGCATTTTTATATTATATAGTTGAAAATATTTAATATAACTAAAACTAGTTTAAATATTATAGTTATTATTTTATAATTGCTTATAAAACTAAAAATTTTTTTAAAGCTTATATATATAATATTATTTAAATTCTTAAATAATATATTATTAATATAGCGCTTAAAATTTTATTGTTTATATAGTCGAAAAAAAGCTAAATAAAAGCTAAGTTTATACTAAAAAAAAATTATTGTTAATATTTTTTATTTATTTATTATTAAAATAAAAAAGCTAGATATATTTTATTTTTATATTTATATATATTTTTTTCTTTTTTTTGTTTTTTATAAGTAAATCTTTTTTTTTAATTATTTTAAAATATATTATAAATTTTATTATGCAAGTATTTATTTTTACTTTTTTTAATATTTATTTTTATAGTTAAACTAAATAATATTAATTATTATATATTATTTTAAAATTAATTAGCTATGCTATATAAGCTTATTATTTATAAGTTTATTAGCTAAATTATTTTTAATAGTAAAAATATTTTTGCTAACTATTTTATATATATTAAAATTTTTATTTATATTAAAAAAAAAAAACTTGTTAGCTAAGTTTTTGCTGTTTAGTTAATTTAATAAATAAGCTAAAAAAAAAAAAATTAATATATAATATAATTTTTAAGCGTTAAATATATAAAACTAGCTAAAAATTTTATATATTTTATAAACTATGCTTTTATAAATAAATATAATATAATTTTTTAAAGCGGTTATAATAATATATATTAACGGCTTAATATTAAAATATAAATGCTTAAGCTTTATAATTATAAATAATAAAAGTTTAAGTTTATAAAAGCTATTATTTAGCTTTAAAAAATATTATTATAATAAATAAAGCGGCTAATTTATTTTATTAAAAGCTTTAAGTAATTAGTTTTTATATTTTATTTTTAATAATACTGCGATTTTTACTAGCGTTAATATATATTAAGCCGTCGATCTAGCGCTTTATTTTTTTATAAAAAGCTGCTTTTTAAGTTTTATATTAAATATTATATTTAATTTATTGCTTTATATTATTTTTTAATTATATTTGCTTTAATATAAATATTTTTAAAAAGCAGCTAGTTAAAGTCTATTATATTTTTTAAAGTTTTAAAAACAAGTCTTTTATTTTTAAATAAATATATTAATTAATTTATATATATGCTTATAATATAAAGCATATATTTATAAGTATAAATAAAGCAATTTTTATTAAATATAAAGTTATATTTAAAAATATAAACAAATATATAAAAAAACTATTAAATATTAATAATATAATTATAACTAATTAATTAATAAAATAATAGCTTTTATAATTTTAATAAATAACTAAATTATAAAATATAAACTAAATTAATAAATATTATATTAAAATAGCTTAAAAAAATATTTATTTTATATATTATAAGCTTATATTTATTTTATTATAAAATTATAATATAGCTTTTTTATTAGCTGCTATTGCTTTTTTTTTTAATTATTAAACTTTTTAAATAATTATAAGCTGCTTATATTATTTTTTAAAATATATTATATAATATTTTATATTTTTATATTAACTAGTATTTATATTTATATATAATATTATATTTATTGCTTATTAAAAGGGCATTTATTTTAAAAAAATAAAAGCTTTTTATTTTTGCTTAATATTTTTAATATTTTATTTGCAATACTTTTTTTAGCTATTCTTTTATTTATTTTAAGTTTATAAATAATTACTTTATTTATTTAATAATATAATAATAAGTTTATTTTTATATTTATATTATAATTAAGCCTAGCATTTATAAAAGTTAAAGCTTTATATTTAATATTATTTTTTAAAAAGGCTTTTTTTTATATTTGTTTTATGCTTAAGCTTTTAGTTTATTAAATATTTTAAGCGCTGCAAGCTATTTTAAATTATTACGCATGCGTTAAAGCAAGCGGTTTTTTTTTTATTTTTTATAAAATATTAGTACTGCTTGCTTTTATTAAAATGCCTGCTTAATAACTATATTAATATTTATTTTTCGGTTGCTATATATTAAAGTTATTTAATTGCTATTAATTTTTATTTATTAAAAAAGCTTTAATAAGTTTTATTAATTAATTTTTATTATTTAATTTAATAATAGCTTATATAAATATATATATATAAACTAAAAACTATTATTAAAAACTAGTTTATTTATATTTAAGTATTTTATTAATTTAAAATATATTTTTTTTAAAACTTATAAAAAAGTTTATATAAAAAAAGCATTTAAAATTATTTTTAGTTAAAATTTTAATAAATAAAAATTTATTAAAAGTTATTAAATAATAAGCTATAAATAGCTAAAAATATATTATTTAGCTGTTTTAACTTTTTTTAATTTTATTTATTATATAATATTATAATATTTTTATTACTTAAAATATAAATAAAATATAGTATTAAATATAAATAATTTAATAAAAAAAAATAGCTTAATATTATTATTATTATATAAATAAGCAAAAAAATATTTTTAATATTAATAAATAAATTAAATATTAAGCTAAAGCAAGCTTAAAAAAATATATAATTATATATATAATTTTTAAAAAGTTAATAAATTAAACTATTTATAAATATTTATAATTAATAAAGCTTTTTAAATATTATTAAGTTTAAATAATTATATTTTTTTTAGCTATTTTATAAGTTTTAGTTATTTTTATTAAATTATTTTTATTTTAATATAATATATTATTAATTAAATAAAATATTAATAATATAAAAAACTAAATATTTAAAAATAATTATTATTATAATTAAATAAGTTTAGCTAAGCTATAATATTAATAATAATAAATAAATAAAAGCAAATAATAATTTAGTTTTTTTTAGTTTATTTTTTTAAATATTTTTTTATATATATTATTTTTTATTTTTTTTTTAATTAGCGTTTTATTTAATGCCTTATAATTTATTTTTAATTAATATTAATATTTTTTATAATTATTATCGCGTTTTTGTTAAAAAGTTTACTAGCAGTTTTATTTTTTTTTTAAACTTTTTTTTTTAATAAATATTTTATATTTTAAATTTATACTAACTTATAAACTTTATTATTATCTACTAATAATTATTATACTTATTAGCTATATTTTTTATAAATAACTATTTTTAATAATAAATCTATTATTAGCTATAAGTCGCTTAGTAAACTATATAAGTATTATTTTTTAGCCTAATAATAATTTATAACTTTTTCTACTAATAAAAAAATATTAAGCTATTTTAAAATTATATATTATGTTTTTTTTTTTGCGGTTTATTAATAATAATTATTATTAATTTAGTTAGCTTGTTTAGCTTTTTTTAAAAAAAATATTTTATATTTTTTTATTATTTAATTTAGCAGCTTTTATTTATACGCTTTTTAATTTTATTTCTTTATTATTTTTTGCTTTTATATTTATTTACTGCTTTATTTAATTTTATATCTATATAATTTATATATTAAAGTTTTTTTATTTATTTTTAACCTTTTTATTATATTATATTTTAATATTTTATTTTATGCTTATATAAAACATTTTATTTTTTTTATATTATTATTATTAATATAGTTTATATTTTACTGCGTAAGCTTAATTTAGCTTTATATTTTATAAGCAAATAGCTATTATTTTATTTTTTTTATTAAAAGTTTATGCTTTTTTTTTTATTTATTGCTAATATTTCTATTATTATATAATATTGCTTATTGCTTATAATTTATTATTATATAACTATTTTTATTATTTTATATAATTGCTAATATTTTTTAGTTTAACAATATTATTAATAAAATTTAATATTAAAATATTTTATTATTAATATAAATATAGCTTATTTTTATAATATTATTAATATATATAAAATTGCTTAATTTAGCTTTATTTATTTATTATACCTTTATATATTATTGCTTTACTTTTTTATTGCTTAATTTATATAAATATAAGTCCTAATATTTATTTTATATTAAATAAATATAGCTTATATTATTTTTAGTCTTTAGTTTTAATAATATTATTATAAGATTTTTAGCCAAGTTAAATGTTATTCTTTTAAATAGTAAAAAAATTAGTGTTTAATAGTGTTAAATTTAAGTTTTACGTTATTAACTATAACATTGCTTTTTTTTTAGCTTTTTTTTTTGTTTTTTTTTTATTTAATTTTTTTTATTTTATACCTAATATTTAACTTAATAAAAAAAAAAAATACTAAATATTTTAGCTATTTTTATAAATTATATTTATTTTAGTTTAGCAATTTTTAAAAATTAATAAAATAATTAAATTTTTTAGTAGTAATAATACGTCCGGTTTTTTTATATTTAAAAGGCGGCCGCCCGACCTAAAAAATATTTGCTTAAATATATTAGCTTTTAAAAATATATTTTTATTATTGCTTATTTTTTTTATATAATTTAAAAGTTTTAACTAATATATTAAATAAAAAAAAATAAGCTAAAACTAGTTAAGCTATTAAATTAGCTATAATATTTTAATAGAAAATTTTCAGCGAAAAACTATTATAAAATAAATGCTTAAAATATAATTAAATAATATTATTTATATTTTATATATATTAAAAGCTATTTTAGCAAAAGCAAAGATTTTAAATTTAATATATAATTAATTTATAAATTATTTCTTAAGCTATTATTATTATTTAAATTTTTAAATAAAAAAGTTAAGTTTAATAATTTACTAGGCTTATATTTAAAAATTATAATTTAGCTTATAAAATATATTTTTAAAACTAATTTTAAAAATTATAATAATTAAATATATATTAAATCGATAAATTTTATTGCAATATTTAGATTTATGTTTTATTATTAATATATTAATAATAAAAATAAAATAAAATAATAAATTTAAAAGTATTTTTTTTATTTTAAAAAAGCAATATAAAATATCGATTTTAAATCGGTTAGCTTAAAAATAATTATTATTTAAAAAATAAAAAAAATAACTTTTATCGATAAAAATAATATTAAAAAATAACTCTAAGATTTTATATTAATAAAGTTATTAAAATTTATTTAAATATTTTTAAAAAAAAATTAAAATAATATTTATATTATTAGGTTATTAATTTTATACTTATAAGCTTTTTTGCTTTAAAACTAAAACAATATTAAATTTATTTCTTTTAATATTTTTTATTAAAGTTTTTACAAAAACAGCAATTATTTTAATACTTAGTTTATTAAAAGTTTAAATATATATATGCTTAACTATAATATAATTTTAAATCTTGCAGATAATAAAGCTACTAGTAAACTAATATTAAACTTTATAACCTTATAAACATTTTTTATAAATATAAATAAATATACTGCTGTTATAGCATATTTATATAAAAATAAAACAAATATAGCGCTTATAATTATTAATAATATAGCTAAAAAAATATTTAATATTTATTTTGCACTTTTTTTTAGCTTTATTAAAGAAAATATTAAAAAATATTATTTACTTATGCTTAAAAATAATAAAATTATTTCTAAGCTTTTTAATAAAAATATTACTTATATAGCATTAATTTTAAGCCTATAAAAAATTAAACACTTTTATATATATTATAAATATATAAATTAACTATTAAATATTTTAAAATTATATAGCTAGCTTTTTAAAATATATAATATTAAAAAAGTAAATCTAGCTAAATTAAAATATTTAGCAAAAAGTATTATATTATTTAACGCTTTTAAAAAACAGCTAGCCTTTTTTAAAAATTTAGTTTTATTATTTAAAAAATTATAAAGAATGCTTAATTTTTACCTCGAGCTTAATATATTATTATTTAAAAATAATAATAATAATTTTATTAAAAATAATATATTTTATAACTTAACTATATAGCTAAAATAAAATAAATAAATTATTTAAAAGCTAATATAACCTTTTATAAAATATATTATAAAATTTTTTTAAAAAGGTAATAATAATATTAATTTTAATCTTTTAAGCAAAATATAAACAAGATTACTTATAAATTATATATTTTAAGTTAAAAATATAAGTTTTATATTTAAAAATTTAAATTTTGCAGATATATATTTTATATATAAAGGTTTTATTTAATAATTAGCAAATATTATTAATAACGCTATATTAGCTTTTAAAAAAGTTTTAATAAAAAAGATTAAAGCGGCTATAAACCTATATTAACTTTTATTAAATATATTAAAAATTAAAACCGAAAATAATATAAAGCTATATATAAAACGCTTTAATATTCTATTAATTAGCTTTAAAATAAACTATGCTGCTTTTATAGCTAGTATTTTTAAAAAACCTAAAAAAAATACTTTTTTTTACAGCTTAAAAAAGCTAACCAAGTTTATATAGCTAGCTTTAATTAATTTAAAAAGCTAAAATTATAATAACTTATTTTATAAGATTTATAATAAAAAGCCTTTTTAATATAGCTTTAAAACTATATTTTTAATAAAACTATCGATTTAAGCTATTATTAAATTTACTAAATTAATAAAAAAACTTAGTTCTTTTAAAAATTATTTGCTTTAGCTTAATAACTTTTATATATAAAATAAAAAAAATAAGTATAAGTTTAATAATATACGTTAGGCGTTTTTTTAGTTAATAAAAAATAAAAGCTTTAAAAAGCCTGTAAATATTTATAACAACTTAAATAAAAACTAAAAAAAAGCAATATAAAAGCTTAAAAATATTTTATTTAAAATATATACTATTAATAAATATTAAGGTTGCAGCAAAATATACCTAGCTTTTATTATAATTATAACTATTTTAAAATATTATCTTAATTATTAAATAATATATATATCTTTTATTAATTTATTAATAAATATATTATTTAAAAAATATAAAAACTTTTATAAGTTATATAGATTTTCTTTTATTAATATTTAATAAGCACTTTATATTTATAATATTTTTTTAAAAGTTAAAGAAAGCTTAGCATTATTTACAAGAAATAAAAAGCTTAAGCTATAAAATATAAATAAAAATATTATTATATAATTTCTTATTTTTAAGTTATTATATAATTTTATTATAAAGTATAATTTATGTTTTTATATAAGAAAAAACCTTTATTTACGCTTTTTTTATATTAATATTTTTAAATAATATTATATAAATTTAAAAGCTTATTTTTTTTTAAAGCATATTATAAATATAATTTTTTAAAGTTATGTTTTAAACTTTATTTTTAATTAAAAAGCTAAGGCCAAATTAAAAAGCATATATAAAAATATTTTATTTAATGCAAGGCTTATTTTTATTATTTTAACCGCACTTATTAAACAGCTATTTATAAAGTTAATACATTTTAATATAGTTATTATAAATAAATATATTAAAATATTTAAAATAATAATAGTTAGCGTTATAAGCTTTTTAAACTTTATAATAATAGTTCTGCTTAAAAATATTAAATAATTATAGCCGACAAACTATTTTTTCTACAAGTCTTTACTTTTATTTTAAGCGTAAATCTAATTTTTACTACTATATTATATTATAAACAATAATAGAGTTAATAATAAACTTTAAATATACTATCGCTAACATAAAAAATTAAAAAAAATAATTAATAATATTTTATATAATAGCAATATAATCTTTTAAAACGTAAAAATTAAATTATAAGTCGGTATTATTTAAAAATTAATATAAATAACTATTAATATTTTAAATAATATATTAAAAAGTT
This sequence comes from Xylaria sp. FL1042, assembly GCA_022495085.1. NCBI lineage: Eukaryota > Fungi > Ascomycota > Sordariomycetes > Xylariales > Xylariaceae > Xylaria > Xylaria sp. FL1042. The sequence goes on from MU380488.1 coordinate 11,589, forward strand.
AATATTTTATTAATATTAAAAATATTATATTTATAAAAATTAAGACCTTATATATTTTTAAAGCTTATTTTTAAGCTGCTTTTAAAACTATTAAAAACCTTTTATTTTTTAATAAATTTATAAAAAATAAAGGCAAACCTAGAATAATATTGCTAGTCTTATATTATATAGCATTTATAAATAATCTTATAAGTTACTTAAATATAAAGCTAAAAAATAATAATAAAATAAAAGCTAAAATATTAGTTATAATAATTAATTTTTGCTAAAGCCAAAAGGCTATAATAATTTTAATATTTATTTTTCGTATAAATAAAGTTAGATTTACTAGCGATTTTAACTATAAAACTATAGCGTTTATAAAATTTAAATATATTAAAATTTTATTTTAAAATCTTAAAATATTTAGCAAAAGTGTTAAAAATCCGCACGTTAATTTATAAATAAAATTTTTATATTATATAAATAATTATTTTTAAAAAAAACTAAAAGCTAAAATATTTTAAAACTTTTATTGTTTTATTTATTATTAGTTTTATAAAACATTAAAAAAATATAATATAAAAAACAAAAAAAAAAAACTTATTTTAATATATAAAAAATATAACAAAAGCGAACATTTAAAATAAGCTTGCTTTAAGATTATTTATAAGATTTATTATAATATATATATAGCAAATAAATATAAGCGGAAAAATTAAAATCGACATTATTTTTTATATAAAAAGCTTAGGTATATAAAGGCTAATTATAAAATATAAAATAAAAAAACCTGCTATTTTTATAAAAAGCCTAGGTATATTAAAGCTAACTATAAAAAGCTAAATATATAAAATATTAAAACTATAAATATAACTTGCTATAACTATAAAGCTAAAAGCTATATTAAAATAAACTATTTTATATTATAAGTTATATTTTATTAGCATTGTTATAGCTAGAGTTATAAAGCTATAAATTATTTAATATAACTATATTAAAAGTATAATAAAAATAGCTATATAAAAAATATATGCTTAGATTATATAAATATAATTAAGCATAATAAAAAATCTAATAATTTTAAAACTATAGTATAAAAATTTAAACTTAATAAAAGCTAAAAAAAAAAATTATAACAGCATAAAAATATAAAAAATTATATAAAAGCTTTAGCAAAGCTATATATTATTAATATATTAATATAGCAAAATCTTGCTAAAACTACTAAATAAAAAAAATTTAACGCCTGGGCTAATATATTTAGTTTTAGCGCAATTAGCAGATAAGAATATAATTTAGCAAATAATATATAATAATAATATAGTAATAAAAAGCATAATATTTTATAGTTATATTTAGCTATAAATATTTATTTTAGCTAATATTAACAAGAAAATTGCTTTTTACTTAGCTATAAAAGGCTTTAATTGTTTATATATAAAGTATAATATTAATTAATCACTTAAATGCGCGTAGCATACTTGTATAAATTTTCGACAGCTTAATTAAACAGTTTTTTAATAGGTTATATAAATAATTTATTTTTATAATATAGCTAATAAAAATTAAACTTATTTTTTAAGACCTACTATTATGTTTTCTATAAAATAATTAACCAATTTAAATTATAAAGCAGGTATAAAGGAGTATTAATTATTCTTTATTACTTTAATAATATTAATATTATTTTTAAAGCTAATAAATCTAAAGCTTTTTTTTTAGCAAATTTTAAATGTGCTTAGCTTATAGTTTAAGGTTTTGCTTATATTATAAAAAGTAGCGGCTATTATTAAATTATAGCATAACTATTTATATTAATAGCTTGCTTTTGTTTTTATTAAATATATTTATTATTTTTTGTTTTTGCTTGCTTGGCCCGACCTGCTGCGTTTTTTTTTATAAAACAATAGCATCGCTAATATTATACGCTTTATAAAACGCTAACAAATAAATAAGCTATCAAAGTTTAATACTTTATTTTTAAAATAGCAACGCTAGTTAAATGTTTTAAGTTATAAATATATTTTTATATAAAATATGCTATTAAACAGCTTTTTACTTAAGATTTATAATTTTAAAACGTTTAGCTTTAAGATTATTAAATTTTTTATAATTAAAAAAATTAAACGCAAGTTTTATAAAAAAAACAGTTAATTAAATTAATTTATTAAATTATAAATAATAGCTAATATTTTTATATTAGTTAATTATTTAGCTTGCTGCTAACCTAGTAAATTGCTTATTTTGCTTAAGAATATTAATTTTTTACTATTAATAATATATAAAATTACTAACAGCTTATTTAAAGCTTAATTTTTATTTATTTTTTTATAATTGTTTTTATTACCGCTTTTTTTTTTAATATTATTGCTTTTTATAATAATACTTATAATTTTACTATTTATTAAAAAAAAATCCAAAAATAATAACTATAAGAAATTATTTATTATAACGCCTGCTGCTATTTATAAAAAATATAACTAAAAATATATTTAAAAAAAAATTTTTTTATTACCGCTTTATATTAGTTTGCTGCTAATAAAAGCAAGTATTACTGCCTTTAATATAAAACTCTTATATATTTTTTATTTAAAAATTTAAATTATATTAATATAAAAATCATAGCTTAAATTTTTAAGTCGTTATTTAATTTTATAAATTTTATAGCTAATATTAATTAACTATTAAATAAATATTTTTAACGTTGTTTAAAAAACTCTTTAAGCCTTTATTTATTTTTTATTTTTAATACCTTATACCTAGATTTATATTAATTATATAATTTTTTATTTATATTAAATTAGTTTACTAGTTTTAAATTTTATTTTTATATTATTTTTTAATTTTAATTAATACTTTAGTATAGTTTTTTTATATAATATTTAGCTTTTAGTTTTTTAGCTTAAATACTTTATATAACTAAAACTTTTAAAAAATATTTAAAATAAGTTTAAATAAAACATTAAATAAACCTTATAAGTTAACTAATAAATTTTATGCTAGCTTTTACGCTAGCTTTTATATAAGCTTGCTTTTTAAAGCATTTATTAATAGCAAAACTAATAGTTTTACAGCCAAGCCTTTTAACTATTCTTTTATATAATATTTAGCTTTTAACTTTTTAGCTTAAGTGCTTTATATAATTAAAACTTTTAGAAAATATTTAAAATAAGTCTAAATAAAATATTAAATAAACTTTATAAGTTAATTAATACTTACGCTAGCTTTTACGCTAGCTTGCCTTTTAAAGCATTTATTAGTAATAAAACTAATAGTTTAGCAGCCAAGCCTCTTGGCTATATTAAGGTTATTTATTTTAAAATAAATAGTATAGCCTATATAGTTATATAGCTAATAAATAAAAAAAGGCTAATAGCTATAAGATATATTAGTTAATATAGCCTTTATTTTTTTTAACTAATAGTTAAAAAAAATAGCTTATATATATAAACCTAACTTAATAAATATATATTAAGGTATTATTTATTTATTTAATAAGCTATAATCTTGCGCAAAAAAAGCTACTTTGCTTAGTTAAAATTATTAATAAATATATTAGCTTGCTTACTAATATATACTTAAAAATAAGCTCGTAATATAATAACTAACTATATTTAGATTTTAATAATAATAATATTATATTTGCTGTTATTATTATTTTGCTAACTATTAAAGCTTTAAAACCTTTTTTTAAACCTTTCTTTTAAAAATATTTAAGCTTGGCTATAAAAATATATTTTTTTTTTCTTGTATTATTACAGCAAAAATACTAAAGCAAAGTAAACAAAAAAATTCTTTTTAAAAAGCAGCTAACTATTTAGTGGCTAAATAAAAAATAAAAGATATAAAAAGGGTAGTTATATATATAAAGTTTATTTTATGCGATTTTAAATCTTGTTTTAGCGCTAGGCTATATAAATATAATTTAGCTATATTATAAAGTATTAGCTAAGCTATTCTTAGATTAATAAATATATTAAGGTATGCTATATTTTTATTTACTAAAAACCGCCCGCTTTTTTTACTACTTATTAAATATTTAAAGGAGTTATAACTAAAAAACCTAGCATAGCTAAAGATAGCAATAGTGCTAGACTTATTGTTGTCGCTAAATTAGCGGTAAACAAGTAATTATTAGTAATAATAATATATTAACTATAAATGCTATTAATAAATTAATTACGTTAATTAAATAAATAAGCCTTTTAAATTATAAAAGCAACTTATATATACGCGAATACCTAGTAGTAAAGTCTAATTATTTAAATTATTAAAGTCGAAGTTATTATTTTACCGCGGGTTTATTTTAAAGAAATTTTATTTTTTAGTTTTTAAAAAAGGAAGGAAAAAAAAAACTAAGTTTTAAAATAGCTAACTTTTTATCTGCTTTTTTTTCTTTTATTTATTAGTCTACTGTTTTTAATATTATAGTTTTTTTAATATTAAATTAATAACTTTAATTGCTTAAATATTTTAATCTGCCTAGTTTTATTTGTTTAATCTTCTTATATTTATTTATTGCGACCTTAATTATTTTATTTCGGCGTAATAAAATATATTTTTTATGCTTTTTTTTAAAATATATTAATAATATTAAATGCTAAAATAGGTTTGCTTTAGTTTTTATTTATAAATAGTTTATATTAGTATTAGCTAAAATCTTATTAATTAGCAAGTCTTAAACCTTTTTTTAACTATATCAACTATATATATAAGTATTTTTAATTTTACGATTTATTTTTATTATTTAAAATAGCAATATATATATAATAATATAAGCTTTAAAATATAAAAATATTAAAAGTATAAAAAGTTAACTAAGTATTTAAATTTTTAAATGCTTTTTTAATTAAAAAAAAAAACCTAATAAAGCGGTTATTGCGCAAGATATTTTTATATCTTTTAAAACATACTTTTATTTTTGCTGCTATTATATACAGCAGCGGTTGCAACTTATATTTTCTAATAATTATTTTTTATATCCGGTTTTATTTAAGCAGTAACTTTTATTATTTAGTAGCAACCTTTTTTAATAACTTATACTTTACTAATAATTATTATATTTTTTATATAAAGCGTAAGTAATTTTATTTAGCTATAACTTATTATTTTTTTTTTTTTTTTTATAGACTATTTATTTATTATATTTAAAATTTTATAATAATAGCAAGCTAAACCGTTAGCTTTAATAAAACAAGCAAACATATTATTTAAAATAGTAAAGCGCACGCTAACTTTATATTTATAGCCTTTAATATAGTTTAACTTATTAAATTATAGTAAAATAAAATTATAGCTTAGCTTATGCAATAAGGTTATATATATACTAAAAATAGTACCTTATAAGTACTTTAACTTATTATTATAAATTATTAAAGCTTATTATATATGCTATTTAGTTTTTATATATGCTGTTTTGCTATTTTGCTGTTTTAGCATCGATATTTTTTTGCTTTTTTTATTTAATGTTTATTTATTTATTTTTTACTTTTAATAAAAAGCATTTTAAAAGATTAAAAGAAAAATAAAGCGACGTAAATAAAATGTCTAATATATTTTATATGCTTAAAACACCTAAGAAGACTTATAACCGGCCAAGCAGAACCTTTATATATAAAAATAAAAAGCGTAAAGCAACTTAAGCAAAAAAAAATAAAAACAAAAACTAGCTTGCGTTTAAAAAAATTAAATAAAAGTAAATATATTATATTTACCGAGATATTTTTTTATTATTTTTTATATTAGCCGCTTATTTTTTTTATAAAAACGTTAACTTAAATCTAATTTAAGATTTTATTATAAACTTAATAAACTAGCTTAAGTATAAAAAAGTTTAACTATGCTAATAATTTTATCTTTTAGTTATATTTATATTTTAATATTATAATATTTAAAAACTAGTTTAAAAAAGGTTAATTTATATTTATATTACTAAATATATTTGTTAAAAAAAAAAGCAAAAAAATAAATAAGTAATAATAAATAATAAATAATAAATATTTAAAACGTATAGTTATTATTTAATAGTTAATAATAAAAGCTTAGTTATAAAATTACTTTTTATGCTAATTAAATTAAGTTTTACGTTAATATATAATAAAATTAGCATTGGCTTATTTATTTTATAAAATAAAAAAAGCTGGTTTATTATTTTATATTAGCAAAATATTATATTTTAAGCCGATAAAATTAATAAAAATATTTTAATAATTATGCCTTAAGCAACTTAGCTTAATATAGCTTAATAGCTAAAGTTATTAAAACCTTATAAGTTAATATTTATTAATCTTTACTGCAGCGCTTATATATTATTACTTTTTATTGCATGCATTTTTTTATTTTTTAATTTTATATTTTTTTTTACTTTATAAATTTTCCAAAAAATAAATAAAAGAGCTAATAAAACAATAATATAATATAATATTATTATATAATTATTTTTTAATATTATTATATATTATATAATAGCTAACTATAAAGCTAGGTAAAATAATTTAATAATAAATTATTATACTAAAATTATATTGGCCTTTTATAATCTAAAAGATAATTATAGCCTGCTAAAAATTAGCCGATTTTAATATATAATGTTTTTAACTACTTAAAACTTTTTTTTTTAGCGTTAAGCTAATATATTAAAAATTAAAATAGCTTTAAGTACCTTTTATTTAAAAGCTTTTAAAATATAACTTTATATTTATAATATAAAAAGATATAGTTATATAAAACGCTGTTGTTTTTTTTAAAGCCTAGTATAAATGGCACTTTTATAACCTTATGTTAAAAGTAATAATATAAATTTATAATTTGCTTTAATGTTAACACCTGTAGTTTTTTAAACAGTTTATTACTGCTGGAAAAATTTAAATATTTAAATATAACTATATTTGCTAGGTTAGTTTACCTTTAAGTCTTAAATTAGTGCACCTTTTTAGCGCGCCTTGTTAATAATAATTATATATAAACACGATTTAACTATCTTTTAACCCTTTGTATAAACTATAAATTGCAGGTTTATTTTTATTATTAAATTGTTTTATCTAGTATTATACGGTCTACTTTTTTTTTAAAAATTTTTTATATACTTGTTTAAATAAACATATAAGATTTATTAACCTTTAATTAAATAATATAGCTTATATATAACTAAACATAGGTTTTATTTTTTTATTACTTTGCTTTGCTATTTATATAATAACGTTAGTTATTTTAAGTTTAATAATATATTTTTATAAAAATTTACTAATATTTTTTATAAGTTTTAATTTAAAAAGGCTAGTTATATAAAAGATTAACTAGTTTTTACCGCAGTTATTATAAACTTTAAGCATATTAATATATAACGCTATAAGACGTTTTAATTATAATTTATATAAAAGCGGTTATTATTAATAGACTTTATTTTTCTATAATAATATAAACGTTATTATTATAATTAATACTTTTATTGCGCGAAGTATATACTTACTATTATATTTGTTTACTGTTTGTTTTATTTTTATAAGTAATAAGTTTAGCCGCGTTTAAATTGCTTAGACCATAAGTTCTTATAAACGTTAAAGCTGCGCCCTTTTTTTATATTGCAACAGGGCTGGCGGTCCCTGCAGGTGCCAGGCACCTGCGTAGTAGTTGACCTAGGCTGTTGCGGCCCGTGCGCACCTGTCATACTGGCTATATAAGGGGCTGTTGGCCGCAGGCCAACCTACCTACCTACTTCACCTTTATCCTACATACCCACATCCTTATATATAGCATTTTTCATACCTTCGTACCTACATTCAGTCAATACAGTCATTTTCAGTCATGTAGGCCCTACTAGTTGTTTTTGTTGTTTTAGTTGTTGTTTTAGTTGTTTTCTGTTGGTTGGCTCTGCCATCCCGACGCAATAGTGTCCTCGGTGAGACTCTTTTAGTTGTGTTTTTGTTGGGTGTTCTCCCATCCCGACGCAATAGTGTCCTCGGTGAGACTCGAAATACCCAACGCTCATTACTCCTCGGAGTGCGACCAAGGCTCGGAGACCTATCGCGACGCCCTACGCTACGAATGACTATACAAATGCGTCCAGCATCGTCCTAGACCTATGAGATACCCCCAGAGATAGCCTATACGCAAATACCCTTAGTCCAGACCGCGACAGTTGCCCGAATGCCTTCAGAGACTATAGGTTAGCCTTAGTCACCTAGCCAGTTGACTAGTCATATACCCCTTTTCGCCAGTCAATTGGCTAGTCAGTCACCTATAGCCTATACAGCCTTCAGCCTTTGCTATAGCCTCTATTACAGCCAATACGCGTTGATCAGACTATTACACTTGCCTGAATAACCTGAGTCACTGCCCTGCAGTCAGTCAGTTAGTTAGTCAGCCTGCAAGTCAAGTCAAGTCAAGTTAAGTCATGTTAGTCAACCAATTGGCTAGGCTATAGCCCTCGCATTCGCCCTTGCATTCGCCTTCGTATTCGCTACCGCTAGCTATTCGCGTTGATCAGCACGTTACATTCGCTAGGATAGTCATACGAGCAGTCTCCTATACAATTCTATATGCAGTCATGCTCGTACGCCTATCTGCCTAGCGTATACGCGCTGATCACCTGTTATCTCCGTTATTCTCAGTCATCTACGTTGCTAGCCATGACATTCAGGAGCTAGTCCTCATACAATTTAGTATGTGACCTTGCTCTCATGCGTACAGCCCTTCAGGAAGCCGTTTATTGCCACCTATTTCGAGTCCCATGCCTCTGTTAGCCTTCGTCTCTGTTGATCAGTTGGTTTCCTATATATATGTACCCGCCAGCTATCTCTTATACTAGTTTGTATGCGAGTCAGCTTATAGGTACATGGCCTCAAGGAAACCTTTGATCAAGGCTAGCCGTCACCTATTCAGGAATACCGCCGCGTTACCTTCGTTATCGTCACATTCAGCCTTGAACCCTGTTGATCAGTTAGATCCCGTTGCCTATGTAGCATAGATACATGGTTAAAGGGAAGCCTTCGTTCAAGCCTTCGTTCAGGCTAGTCAAGTCAGTTCAGTCAGTTAGCCGTACGCGTTCACCTTCGCCACTGCCGATACCACTGTTTTCAGGCTATTCGCGTTGATCAGTCTATTGCCGCGCTATTCTTCCAAGAGCAGCTTTATATACGATTTTATATGCAGCTGCGCTCGCACAAGAGTATCGCGATAGACTTCGCTATTAGTTACCTATTATTGGTTTACGCTGATCAGCCTGTTACCCTAGCCGTCGTTGCATGAGAGCAGCTGCCTATACAATTTTGTATACAAGTCTGCTCCTAGCCACACAGAGGTTACAGGTCAGCCTTAGTCAGTTACCAATTGGTTAGCCAATAGCCTTTATTTGCGTTGATCAGCCAAATGCCTCTGCGTTAGTCGTTGTACAAGCCATCGCCTATATAAAATTGTATACGACTCCGCTCTAGCCATGACAGTTGCAGTGCCCTAGCCTCCACTATGCCTTTGACTCAGCTATGTCACCTCGAGGCAGCCTGAGTCACTTAGTCAGTCAGTTGGCTGTTGATCAGTTGGTTAGTGGTTGGTTAGTTGGCTGAATAGCCATACCTTCGTACAGGCTATTCAGGCTAGTTAGCTGGCTGAATAGCTACACCTTGTAGGCTATTCAGGTCAGATACGCGTTGTACGGCTAGCCACCCTGTTGATCAGTTAGCTACCTGTGCCAAAATAGCTGTACGAGCCACTGCCCATACTATTTTGTATGTGACCTTGCTCGTACACCTATGTTACAGAGGTAGCTATGACTAGCCTTTAGTTATTCAGGTATCTAGCCCTGCAGCCACTCAGCTATATCTTCGCCAAGGCTACGTATAGCCTTCGTTGCAGGCTAGATACCCTTATTTACTGTTGATCAGCTGGTTACCTACGCTTTCGGCTGTGCGAGCAGTGCCCTATACTGTTTTATATGCGTACCTGCTCGTACAGCTATTCATGATATACCCGTTCAGTTCGAGTCATTCAGTTATTACAGCCTGTTGATCAGTTGGTTACCTACGTATCCGTTCAGTCATTCAGTCATTCAGTTATCGCTGTTGATCAGTTACGCGTGCCTCCGTGGCTGTACGAGCAGCCTCCCATACTGTTTTGTATGAGGACATGCTCGTACAGCATTTACCTACCTACGTTGCAGCCATTCGCATTTCAGTTACCTGATCAGTCACCGTTGAGGCTTCGTTAGCCTCCCATTTGCGTTGATCAGCCCTACCATACAGCCATTCAGACCACCCATTTGTCACCCAGCCAAGTGACCAAAGAGACCATCGACAACCAAGTACCAGAGGACAAGAGATACAGCATTCGGCACTGATCAGTACGTATTCAGAGAAAAAGAGTAGCGAGGGCTAAGGTGCGACCTTGAAGACAAAAGAGAAACATTCAAGGTGGCGAGGCTTTCAAGAGAGCTAAAGAGAGTTCGGGCCAAGCCTACGCAAGCTAGCAGATACCGCGAGAATCCAGGATAGCGAGGGCTAAGGTGTGACCTTGAAGACAAAAGAGAAACATTTAAGGTGGCGAGGCTTTCAAGAGAACTGAAGAGATAGTTCGGGCTGAGCCTACACAAGCTAGCAGATACCGCGAGAAAAACCAGGAGACCAGAGGAATACTAGTGATTAGACAGAATGCCACTTGTTTTGTATAAGAAAATGTCGAAAGGCAAATAGGTCATGGGCAAGTAGGTTATAGGCTATTTAGGACTAAGGGAAGCCTATGACCAAGGGAAGCCTTATGACGAAGGGAAGTCTGAAGTCAAGTGGTCAAGTGGTCAAGAGACCAAGGGAAGTCAAGCGCTATACGGGCGCGCGCGAAGAATTAGCTGATTAAGGACCTGTTGGCCTAGTGGGTAGAGGGCAGGCTTTCTTTTTTTTCAGACCGTTGAGGTCTGTAGGTGTAGGGGTTCGAGTCAGGTAGTTGTTGTTTTTTTTCAGCCCTTGTTGTTTTTAGAGTCAGGAGGTCATCCCGAAGGAATGACTCTGACTAAGGGAAGAAAATGCAACAGGGCTGGCGGTCCCTGCAGGTGCCAGGCACCTGCGTAGTAGTTGACCTAGGCTGTTGCGGCCCGTGCGCACCTGTTATACTGGCTATATAAGGGGCTGTTGGCCGCAGGCCAACCTACCTACCTACTTCACCTTCATTTTACATACCCACATCCTTATATATAGCATTTTTTATACCTTTGTACCTATATTTAGTTAATACAGTTATTTGCAGTTATGTAGGCCCTACTAGTTGTTTTTGTTGTTTTAGTTGTTGTTTTAGTTGTTTTTTGTTGGTTGGCTCTGTTATTCCGACGTAATAGTGTTCTTGGTGAGACTCTTTTAGTTGTGTTTTTGTTAGGTGTTCTCCCATCTCGACGCAATATACAGGCTGCAAAGTTTTACTCTAGATTAATGCTTTAAAACAACTTTTATTATATTAGATAATTTATTTTATTTTTTAAGCAAAAGAGAAATATAATTATAAAATAAATCACTTTTTTACTATTAAAATCTATAAAGTAAAAAAGTATATAGCTAAAAATATTACTAAGTAATAAAACTATTAAATAAACTAATATTTTTTTATATATATTATAAAACAATAATAACTTAAGTCTTTTTTTAACTAGTTATTATTATTTAAACAGCGTTTTTTTTATTGCTTTTTTATTTTTCCGTATTTTATTATCTACTATATATATAATTATATTTAAAATAAAAAAGATTAATTACCACATTGCTTATAAACTTAAGTAAATAGTTTAATTTAAAAACTTATAAAATATAAATTAAGTTTATATTTAAAGGTTTTTTATTTTAATAAATAAACTTTTAATTTAAATTTAATAATAAGCTTTTTTTTGTTTTTTTATTATTTAAGCTATAGATTTTTTATTTTATAGCAAGATAAAAGGCTGCCGCTAACGCATATAATATAATAGTTTTATATACTGCTTTTAATAAAATAAATAGTAAATAAGCATTAAAATAACTTTTAGTTTAAAATAATATTATTTATTTATAAAAAATAGCTATTAATTTATTTTAAATCTTTGTTTATATATATAATAATTTATAATACCGCATTTATACCTTTAGCTAGTAATTATTTAAGTATGTTTTATAGTTTAGTTTTTGCTTATATTTAAAAATAAATATTATTAGCTAGCGCAAAGCTTATATAAGCTTATAACTATAACAAAAAAAATTAAGCTAAAAAAGGTAAAATAAAAAAAAAATACTACGCTTTACTTATGTTTTATTAATAATTATATTATATTATATATAAAAAAAAATAAAAATAAGCTTGTTTAAAAGGGTTTAAACTTAAGTATTAAAATATTATAAATTAGCTATTTTGCTTAATTTTATATTATTATAATATATTTTTAACTTAATTTATTGCTGCGTATATTTAAAATAAGTTAATTAAGCAAAAGTGTTTAAAATTTTTTTTTTATTTTATTTTAATAAAATAATAGTACAGCTTTAATAATACGTAAAAATAATTATTTAAAAGCTTAATATAGCTACTAATTTTTAGCAATATAAAAATATATAATATAAATAAACACTTTTTTAAACCTTTAATTTATTTATTAGTATAATATTTTATATAAGCCTTATATTATTTAATATAGCAGCATATTTAATAAGCTTATATTTATATATTAAATATTTTTAATACTGTTTATAATTTATTAGAATTTTTAAATAAATTAATGCATATATCTTAGTAATATATAATAATTTTTTTCGCTAGATTTTATATAAATTATAATAAATATAATTTTAGCGTAAGGACTTAACTTATATAATATATATAATAAAATGCTTAAAGTTTTACTGCTTTTATAAAAGCTAGTTTTACTAAAATTATATAATTAGCTTTAATAAAATTATACCTTTTATTAAATATTCTAATAATAATAATTATAATAGTTAAATTTTGCGCGCTTTTAAGATTATTTTCGGCTATATATTAGCTAAAGGTTTTATATATAACCTTTTGTTTATTTATATTATCTATAATAAAAACAAATATTTAGCATATATTTAATACTTGTTTATATAATATTAATATAATAAAATAAGCTATTATTAAGCTTGTTATAAATATAATTATTTTTTTAAAAAATTATTATTTTTTTTTTACGTTTTTATAAAAAATAAAATTATTTTTTATAAATCTTATTTTTATAATTATAAAAGCTATTTTTTTATTTAATTTTGCTATAATATTAATATAAAGCTAAAACAAGCTTTATTTAATTATCTTTTTAAATATTATAAAAAATGCTAAATAAATTTTATTATATTAATATTTTAATTTTATTAATAAGTTTATATTTATTAAAATAACTAGTTAGCCTAAAAAATATTATATATAAGGTTAATTTATAAAATAAACTTTATTAAACATATATTTTTTTAGCTATTAATAAATATAACGTTAAAGTTAAACAGTCGCTTTATTAAAAAAAATTATAGTTTTATTATATAGCTTGTAAGCAAAATATTCTTTTTGCTATATTTTGCTGCAATAAATATATTAATACTTAAATATATTTAATATAATTATTAAAAAGCTTAAAGAAATTATAAACGTTTTTATTTACTAGTAGTAAATTAATAATATAATATTTAAAAAATTTAAAATATAAATCTTATTAAATAAATAATTTATTTAAATATTTTTAATATAAATTAAAGCACTTTTTATAAAATATAATATAATTTTTTTATATTTATTTATAAAAAAACTTTAACTTAGCGCTTTATTATAATAACTATTTACTGCTTTTAATTTATTTATTAAAGTTTTTTTTAAAGTATAATTATTAATAAAATAACTAATCTTAAGACTTAATATAATTAAAAATACTTATAAAAGAACTAAAAGCAGATATTTTATATTTAATAAGCGTTTTTAATATATTAATAAAATATATTAGATATTATGCGCGCTTAATTAAATTATTTTTAATAACTGTTTATATTTAGTTATTAAAACTTATATATAAATATGCTTTATTTAATATAATAATGCTAGGTTTAATTTAAAATAATACCTTTAAAGTTTTATTAATAAAAGCTAATAGTTGCTTTAAACAAATATTAATTTTAAATAATAATTAAAATATAAATATTATTATAATAATATAATTTTGCTTTAAGCTTTTATTATAATTTAAATTATTGCTTATATAATCGTTAAATCTTTTATTTATTAATTTTAATAGCGTTATATAATAAACGCTATTTATTTTGCTTTTTATTAATATTTTTTTTATATAAACTAATTAAACTTAAATAAAGCGGCTATTTTTTAATTTAAATTAAAAATAAATATATTTTTTTAGTTTTATAATTTAATGTTTTTAAAGTATAAATAATACTATAATAACTAAAGGTTTTTTTAATATTAGATTATTATAACGCCTTTTATATATTAGCTTAGCTATAAGTAATTTTTATATATAAAAATATATAAATCTTTTTATATAAGTTTTATTTAAATATTTAGCTTAATTATTTTATTTTATTATATAAGTTTTAACTAAAAAATATTTATTTTTATCTTTATTTTTATTAAAACAAATAATAAATATTATATTATATATATAAAATATTAATATAACTACTATAAACATTTTAAATATTTTACTACTTTTTATATTATTAGCTAAAAATATAGCATAAGTTTTATAAACTAATATTATAAAAATTAGCTTAAATATTATAAATAATTAATAAAGCTTTAGCTTTATTTTAAAAGCTTTATATTAATATAAATATATAAAATTATTTTTATTTATATTAAAAATAAAATAATTAAAAAACGCGCATGTTTGTTTTTAAATAATCTTATAAGCGCTAAAGCTAACTTTAATAAATATATTTAATATATTTTTATTTTTATTTTTTTTATTATTTTATATAGCTATAGTTAAGTTTTTATTATTATTAAATAAAATAATAATATTATTAAATATTATTATAGCTTTATTTTTATTAAATATATTATTATTATTAAATAAAATAATAATATTATTAAATATTATTATAGCTTTATTTTTATTAAATATATTATTATTATTAAATAAAATAATTATTTTTTTTATTTTAAATATAATAGATAAGCTATTTATTATACTTTTAATATTATAGTTTAATATTTTTAATAAGTCGTAACCTTTTTTATTAACGTTTTAATAATTATTTTAATATTATAATTAATTAAAAGCAAAAAAAAAAAAAAAAAAAAATTTTTAGTCTAAAATAATTATACTAAAATATTTATATAAAAAATAATATATTGCTATTTATTTAAATCTTTATAAAGCTTTAACTTTTATATATATTATAATAAAGCTGTTTTTTAAGCTTTTTTATTATTAATAAAATATTTTAATTGCAAGCTTATTAACAGCAAAAATAGCTTAAAGTAAACGTAAAAATAAGTGCTAGCATTTTTTCTAGTTTTTTTAAAAATTTACTATTTAATTTATTTTTAATTATAAGCTATAGTAAAAAGTCTAGTTTTTTCTTAGCTTAAAAAATATTATATAAATAAATTTTATGCTATAAAATAATATAAAGCTATAAACTTTTTTAAAATAAAAACAAGGTTTTTTTTAATATTATAATCAAGCTGCTTTTGCTTAATAATATTATTTATAATATTATTTAAGCCGGCAGAAAAAGCAAAGCGCTAAATAATAAAATTTAGCATATTTTTTATATTAGCTTTATTAAATATATAATATAAAAAACCGCACTAAAAAAATTAGTTAGTAATAATACTTAAAACAAAAAAATATAATAAAAAAAAATATAATATAAAAAATAAAAATAGTTAATATAAGCAGTAAAATAAAAAAAATAAAATAGTAAATAATATTATATTTTTATATATAAAAGGTTAAAAATATAATACTAAAAATAATAAGCTAAATAAAAATATTTATATTAATAGAAAAAAATAATTATTATTAAATATATAATAATAAAAAAAAAATATGCTTTAATTAAGCTTATTTTTTATAAAATAAAAAAT
>MU380489.1:0-27566 GCA_022495085.1 Xylaria sp. FL1042
TTTTTAATATATAAATAAAATAATATTAAAAAAAGATTATAAAAAGCTATAAAAAATAATTAAATAGTTATTATAGTAAAATAATTAAAAAAAAGCAAATTTAATAAATTTAATAAAAAAAAAAGCAAAAATAATATTTTTAAACTAATTTAATTAAAAATACTAAAACGTTAATAATTAATAATTATAATAATTATTTAAAAAAAAAAGTAGTTATAGTTTTAACTATTAAATAAAAACACTTTAAGCATAGGCCTTAAAGTATAAGTACCTTACACCACCGTTTATATAAATAGGTACATAAATAATAAAAGGTAGCTTATACTTTAAAAATAAACAAGCAACATCCACAACTAATATAAATCTTCGACTAAAGCATAGTAATTACCTTAGCCAAAGCTTTATACTAAGTGGATACGAAGCAGAAAGCACAGGCCTATCTATGTTTTGTCCCACTCCTATATCCCTAACAGAAGATAAATCGCCGTTATTCCTACTTTATACTAGCCAAAGTATGACGACTATGAAAGAGCAGTAGTGGTCAAGTGATCATTAATGTGAGGACGAAGCAAGGGGGACAAATATAGTCATGTCAGCATCGAGATTGTCCGGCAGCCAGGCGACCCCCTACCAGTCTCTGGGGCAATACCATCGCCTGCTGAGGTTAAGTCCAGCACCTCTCATTAGCTCCAAAGGTAAGCAACACCACGGAAAATCCGGGCAAGGAAGCGTGTGAACATGTTAATGATGATTCAGATTTGTCCATACCCATATAGGATCACTTCATCAATGATCTCAAAGGCGCATCCTTGCCAATCTACCCTAACCAGACAGGTTGTCAATCATCATTGCCAACGCAGGGATTTATTTATGATGTTCGATTTGTATATCACCACCAGAATAGCCTATGCGAAATGTGCTAGCGGCCGAGAACTATTTGCTGTGTTTATAGCACAAAGCTATATTACTACTGCTAGGGTCTATTGTACTCGCAGTGTTTCTTTCCATTGTGTTGTTAGCATTATTTGAGCTTACTTAGGAGTTACAACAAAGAAAACCGTAGCTCTTGTGCATGTCGAACAATGCATTGGACACACCGATACTCATACAGTTTTGTTGGTGAACACTTTCCAGGTTTAAAATCAACTACAACTTGATCCTGGCCTACTTGATAATAAGCTGCTAGGCGTATAACTAACATTAACATCAAACAAAAACAGGATATTTAGGAGAGACATTTCATCTTGTGTGTACTATTACATCGTTTGACTTATAGAACGCTATTTAGTTTACGAAAATATAGCCCTCGTTATAAAATATGCCTGGTTGTTAGGCATCTATTATAAATTAGGTTCGCAATCGCCATAAATCACAATCGTAGTAAATCACAATTGTCGTAAATCACAATCGTCGTAAATCACAATCGCAATAAACCTCAATAACTCAATATTCTTACGTCTCTCTCGAAATCTCTCGAAATCTCTCAAAATGGGCGGACATGAAGCCAGAGCATTCATGAAGTGGGTTGTAGGCGCCAGCCCAGATGCAGTCATAAAAAAAGACAAGCACAGTGGACAGGCTTACTCCTCTCGGCCTGCTAAGCACAACAAAGACAAGCCTTCTTCAGTGGAATATTTGGCGCCAGAGCGTAAGGCGAAAAGACGTCCAGCGCGAGGACCCGATTATGAGGCTTACACTGTTTTCTCGGAAGATGCTGGTTCACACGCTGGTTCAAGGAACAATGCCGTTTCACACGCTGGTTCAAAGCACGATGCTGTTTCACACGCTGGTTCAAAGAACAGTGCTGGTTCACACGCTGGTTCAAGGAATGGTTCCGGTTCACACGCTTCAAAGAACAAATAAGTGCGAATAAAAATTTCGGTCGTTGAAGCAAGATGGCCTTTTTTTCTCTAGTTCAATGCTTTATCGAGCCTACCAAGTAAGTTTTAAGTTAGATCAGTGTTTGTTTTAATTATTACCTAATACATAACCAAAAAATTTTTAAAATTTAATATATTATTTTATTATACTGTTGGCTTTAAAAGTGGTATTAATGTTGTTAAAGTGATAAAGGCTAATTAACAAGGAATCTACTAGGAGGGGTAATATAAGCACTCCCTGTACCTGTCCTATAATACCTTAAACTTCTTAAAGTTTTTATAAAGGTTTAAAAAATTATAATCTAACCTTTTCCCTAGGAGTATTAAGCTTTACCTTTTCACTTGCTTAATTCCATTAATTTATTCCAAGCAGAATTTTGTTGCCCCTTAAAGACTGCACACAGAGATATCATCGGCTTAGGATTATACTCCAAGTTATATTTTAGACAGATATAATAACTCTGTATCGTAAGTATCGAAACAGTGTAGAAGACTCCTATATTAAGTCAGCAAAGAACGAAGATTTAGGTTCACAAGGGCATCAGGTAATCAAAGCGCACATATAACATAACTAGCAAAAGCAAAAGAATTTTACAAATAGTTCATTTCAATTGTGTTCCCTTTTGACCAGTCAGTTCTCGACCAAATCAATTATCTAAAGGCTCTAGGGTGCAGACGAGGCCCATTCCCCAGAGGCCCGAGACCCCAGTGAGTTTGCGCCTGCAAAGCTCACTTCAGCATTACATGTAAATGAGCTGCCACCAGCCCGAAAAGAATGGCCATAGGTACTAGGGTCGCAGGGGGCTAGAAGGGACTCATGGCGTAGACATAACCTCAGATCCTCCATAACTGATTGTTTTCTCCTAAACCCCCTGGAGAGAAACTCGAGGATCAAGAGTATTGAGCCCTTACTGCTGTATGGAAGCGAATCCCTCGATAAACTGCCCTACTCTTTTGTAGTCATATCATACAGGTCTCGGGCACCCATTAAAGCCGTCTCGGCAAGGCTATTCAGCCCTCACCCATCCAAGACCTTCCGAGGCCCAGAAAAAAAAGCCAAAAAGCAAAGGCTGAAGGAAAAGCTATCTATATAGACCCTAATCTATAGGACGGGTGACTGCAGGGGGGCTTTATGATGGTGAAAGGACCTTGCTATCATAGAATATTATTGTCGTATTGAGACAATCTTCAAGCCCTTATTCGGTCCTTGTAATAATTACCCTATTAGTACCATCTGTAAGTGTCCTACAGTGACTCGCTTTACTCTAGAGCTCAATCTGCTAACAAAGCATGAGGGGTGAAAGACTGACGAATAACATCATTGTATTAGCTTCGGTAAGTTCTGGCTGAGTTCTTTGTGTCGTCGATACAATCTTTTCGGACAATGAAGCTTTCATAAACAATCCATGTAGAGCTCAAAAATCCAGTGCAATATTAATACCAGCTCATAAATCCTCTTCCGTTTCAATAATTATATGCACTCAGACACAGTAACTCTCTTTTCTGCTTCTCTATCGACCTTCCACCACCTCATATTTACAGATTTCTCGAATATGGCTTCCAACATGACAGGCACTTGGCAATGCCGGAAATCCGGCTGCAATGCCGCAGTAGAATTCAAAACGGGCAGGTGTCTCGTTCATAGGACAGAAGAAGCCAAGCTTAAGAGAGAAACTCGGGAGAGATTGTTCCAAAATGGGCAATGCACCACTTGTGCCTCCAGGCTCGAAGATTTGACATCCCGGAACTGCAGAGCATGTAAAGATAAAGAACAACAACGCAACTACAGGCGACGTAATAGCCATGTTACCTCTTCTACTGGTTTGAGGGAAGTGGGACAGCAAAGCACACAAACCCATAGAGATGTCGCTGAGCTGGAGGCTGCCTATATCTTGCTACAGATGGCGAACCCACGATAAAGCCCGCGATAATTATAGCCTGCGGCGATCTTTGAAGAAGTAAGCATACTATTTAGATTTTCCAAGAATAACATTCTAAACTAATATATCACACGTATACTACATAATTTCATAATTTCATTCTGTGAATAACCTGCGAGATCCTAGAGGACGGTTCTTGATAAGTCATCTTCAACATGATTGGTCCATTCTCTTTTATGCTAAGAGAGCTAGATTAGATATCAATGGTAGGTTCATGCAATCTCTGAGTTACAACATTCGCCGTAGATCCTGAGGAAAAACCAATTGTTTGAACCGCACAATACCCGTCATTGCTAATGAACTTAGCAATCCGTTTTTTTTTTTTTTGCGGGAATCGCAAAGGTAGCCGCTCGTCCGCAACCTAATTATCCGTCCACGTCCATTCACCGATATCTGAAGTTGATGCGACAAAGTTGAAAGGAAGTTTCGGAACATGTAGAACATCTGTCAAACGAAGAAGTCTGCGGGTATAGGGGGCATTCAACGGCTCAACCCGTAATTCTACTGTGCCAACACCTTCAACGCGATAACTGCTGACTTGACTAGGCGAGGAATATAAGATAGTAACAGCTCAGGACTCGAATTTAGTATATTCGTTGAACAAGCTTCTGTCTGCACATGTGCTTTTGATTGAACCGTTATTGAATGCCTAGCGAGATATTTAGAGTCGGTTGGCTTACTGTGTGCATTTGAATCTCTAGACCAAATCCAGAGCGGACTGCTCTGGGGGATTGGATTGGCTGAAGCCATTGTTGTGTGTTTCTTTCCCTGTCGAGGGTTGCAGAACAATTAGGCTGGGTTGAGGGGTTGTCGAGTCTGGTCTAACCACGCACTTGTTTGTTTGTTCATATGTTGTATCCAAGGTAGGTACTAGTTTGGCATTCAACTCACACACCTTCCTCTTCTTGCTTGCCCCATGTCTGTAGACCAGTCTCTAAGCCATCGATCAAGCCCTTGGCGATCCTGGCCACCTCCCCCGTCCTATCAGTACCAGCATCTTCGGCAAAGCTGACCCTTCCAGTCCACCAATCCAGCCAAGTCTCAGCCCTGGCGCCTTCATCAGCATCCAGCAACCCAACACTAACATCTATGAGCTCCGGTCTCCATCGGTCCCTCCAGAAGACAGTCGCTCCGCAGCGGGAGCAGAATTCACGCCGCACGCCCTGGGTGCTCTCATAGCTCGTGAGGATGTCGGCAGGCAAGGTTGCGAAGTCAAGGGGGATTATACGTTGGGCTTCGCTGGAGACCCAGGATTCAGTTCCGGGCAGGCCGACGTCAATATCACGAATGTGAAAAAAGATATTAGCCCTCGGTATAAACGCCCATGTCTGTATCTCGAAGCCGCAGGTAAGTCGACAGGAGACACAGGCACAGGTGCCTGCCATGTATCTTCTCAGTCCACCTTTTTCTGTCGACAGAGTCTCAATGGCCCCAGGATTAGAATCAAGGTCCGGGCGTAGCCACCACTTCTTATCCTCGGGATTTTGAACTTGAGGTGAACCTGTATGATAGGGTACCATGAGATCCGGCACGTTGGACCGCGGAAGCTTGCTCGCTGCATTGGGACGCGTGATATGAAACTGTACTGTTTTGCAGTGGCAGAAGGCGTTGACGGCCTCTTTCTCCCTTTTGCTATTGTCACCCGACGATGTCTTAATTTCCAGATTTGGAAGTGAATCTTCAAACTTCTCCTTCGTAGGCATATGGGGGGAATGCGGTAGGTGTTCTAGCTCTAGCGAGCCCCCAACACGTTGTATAAACGGACTTAAGCCGCCATCCATCGTATCAGCAGTATTGATGTGCTTTGTGTATCTCAGCATCTCAGAGACCCCGTCGTTCAGCTCTTGGTTTCCCTCTTGAAGTCCAATAATCACACCCGTGGCAACAGCCCATGATTCCTGCTTTCCAGCAGTAGCGAGGGCACTGTCAGAAGTCCCAGTGCTATCATCATAATTGGCAAGACCTTCGAGTCTCCGGAAGACATGGCACCCACAAGTTGCGCAGAAGAATCGAGTGACTGCTTTCGCTATAGGGCGGTACTCCACGAGCCCCTCAACCGATTTCGGCGGGTCAATATCAGCATAGGAGACACACAGCAAGCCAGTGTTATGTCGACATGCGCTGCAGTGGCAGAGACTAATCTCATGCGGCGCATTGGATACTTGCTCACAAAGGCGGACAGTCTGCTTTGCGGCACCGCAATGGCAAGATACTAATAGTACCGGAGCCATGTTAGAGTCTATGGACTTATCTTAACACTAAAGTTTTAAATGTCTCGACCTCCAAGCATACTACAAACTAAAGGTTAAGGTCACGTAGTATTCACGCGTGTGTGAACGAGGCAGCTAGGCACATTTATTTTACCCGTGCGGGGAAACGGCCCGTGTTGATTTTTCCGTCTCGGTAGTAGGTATGAATCTCTCTACGTCGTCTTATCTTACCTCCAGTCTGTAGTCAAGTTAACTAAAAGTTTTCTTTATTCAAAAATCGAAAGAATTATCTCTGTCATAATACGATTAAGAGATGCAAGGACGAGCGTAACCCTTCTTGGTAGCTAAGTATATACCTAACTAATCCACCAGCTATAGAACCTCGAGGTGCGTCGCACCTTCGGTAAGTATCGCATTATCTTGTCTTAGGTAGCATCGTGATTAATTAAGCAGTATGGTCGGGTGCCTTGTTTATTAGGCACGACCTAATAGAAGTTATAGTATTAGGTAAGTCCACACCCTAGTTTACGATCTAAATGCATACAATACTTCTCGAACTCAACGTGGTTGCTTTACGTGGTTGCTTTTATGATAATCAATATTTATTGGTTCTGATTTCAGGGTGCTCTAGCAACCTGGACTTGGCCCATCTCAACCTTACGTATCGCACGTCCACCATGGAAAACATATCTTCAGCTCCCTAATGATATTTACAGAAGCTGTTTAACTTTGTGGAAGTTAGTCACACCTTAATGCTGTATGTCTTGTCTGGTCAATCCTTCCCGCGCAATCCAACCGATGCTTGTTTATTTCTCATGACGAGCAGGCACCCATCACAGCTTCATTCAACTCATCTATGCCATACTAAAGTGGTTCTGACACGAAACTAACCACACTAAGGAAGGCCGTCTGAAAACTTCGATGCGTGGTCGCTATTTACAACATGGAAGACCACGGCAAGTCGCGAGTTCTCACGGATGACCTCTTTGACGGGCCACTTGACCATGTCATTAGAAACCACCCAAAGCTCTTCGTTCATCCTTTGCGCTGGACACATAAACACGCCATACTTTTACACGTTACCTGCATGGACGAACCGTCGTTGTTTCCCGTTTCGAATAAAGACGGCCGAATCAAACACGATGAACATAGGAGCTCGGGGCAAGACGCAGATAAGTCAAGGATCGAATCCGACTCCCAACTCCCTAAAACAGCAAAACTACAGCTAGAGCCACAGAATGGCCGAGTTGGAACTCGCGATACCGGCAGTGCCGCAAAAAACCCGCGATTGAATGGCATAAGTAGCGTCCTTTCTAAGGAAATCGAACAGTCAACAACGGTCCCCTCGACACTATCGCCTTCCCAGCTAGTTGCAGACCTGATGACCCAAACCCCCATGAACGGAATCCATATCAGCGACAAAAAGCAACGTCAAGAGAATGTCAAGGTGGAGGAGTGGACCCCGATTGAGATCACATATGGTGATAGGGCAACCACCATTATATCCAATGCTCGGATATATACGCTTGGCAATAAAACGCCGTCTGGATCGAGACACCTGGTAAGTAACTCTAGGAGGCAGTTCCTATCGAAGTTGACTCGCACCCCAAATCTCTCTCTCTCTCTCCCTCATATAGTTCCCAAACCCCAATACGATACCCAAATGGAAAACTAACTCCAAGCATCGTAGTGGCGAATGATATTCCTCCATCGATCTGAATTGGAGCAGACGCCCCCGTCTCGACGGCGATGGCGACCTCGACTCCTCCTCGGATCCTCCACCCAGACACACTCTCCCTCCGCCCAATGGAAGTTCAACGCAGGCTGCATGGCGGGCCTCTTCATCGCCCTGGCCCAGCGCGGGCAGGCCGAGCTAGAGGAGAAGAAAAGCGCGCGGCGACGTTCCACGGATCTCCGCCCGCGCTACCAGATCGGCGTCTCGGACGTCAGTTGTCCGGAGCCCTGCGTCCACCTCTACACGGCCGAGGTATCCGACCTCCTCCTCGCGCACTTCCGCACGCCGGCGCGTCTGCCGCAGAACGCTCCGTCACGAGACAAAGACAAATCGTCCCCCCTCATCAAGATCCACCGCGTCGTCATCTCCCAGGTGCCCCGCAAGTCCCTCCGGCGTCGTCTGCGCGCGGCCGTCACGCACTACGCCAACGGGACGGTGGGCGGCTTCTTCCCTGACCGAAGCGAGCAGTAGGATTACACAGGGGAGATGGAGGGTAAGACAGCCAGCGAAGGTGTAACAGTCGAGGTAGACCAATCGGATTTGGATGACCGGTTGACTCGGGAAGCACTCTTAGTTTCTGTGAACATAGGGGTTGGTGGAATTGGTGAGCGTTAGTGGTTCTTGTCTCCAACACACCACCATTCGGGGAGAGTGTCGGTGGTGGAGACGGACGGATTGCTCACTGCTTATAATAGCGAGTACGAGTTAGTCGCAAGAAGGAAGGGCTATGGATGTAATAAAAATGCGAGCTGAGATTAATTATGGCTGCACCGGTAGTGGAGGGACAAAGTTATATCCATCTTGAGAGCATGCCCCTCATCTTGAACCATGTCGGGGTTTTATCGTCGTGGGGAATCACGTCTGCATTCTCTCATCGAGGTTGAAGCACGGCCAAAAGCTGCGATAATATGCAAAGATCTAACCTAGACATAGAGAATGTCAGCCACCACGAAGCGTACGGAATCCAGCTGCCTAAGCATTTAACAAACGGATGTTGATTCTAATGACTTAAACTTGATAGCTTGTGACAACGCTTTGTTGTATTATGGCCGTCCTGTAAAGTCACCATCTTTCAAACATCTTGAATTAAAGGTTGTTGCAATTATAGGAGATAGATTGTTGACTAGGATACGCAACTGGTTATGTTGCGAGAGAAGCTATTTGGCACAGTTGCTCAATATGCTTTCCTCTTGGTTTTTCTTCGAACCTCATATTCCCCATCCCTGAGATCCGTCCGTTGACTCCTCATTAGTGTAGATAGTATACAGAGACTACCGTCTTAGACGCCGGATGAAAAGCCCTAAGCTACCGACCGTTACGGGTCGGCTGGCCAAATATGCCTCAGCCTACACATATAATCTATGATCCTCAAGATTTGAGTTAAAGACTTAAAAAAAAGTTAGATGGTAGCCTCGTTTCCTTCGCTAGCGGGCTTGGGAGCCAACCTTTCAGCTTCTTTCTCGCCATCCTTGCTTGAAGATGCCTCCTTTGGAGTATCATCTTCAACAGGTGCCTTCTTGGTTTCTTGGTTGGCTCCTTCAACGTCTGGATGCGGAGGTGCGACCCCGATACCGGCAAGCTCGTCTGGGGACATCAGCACTTCGTTGCCGTCGGCGTCGATCACCCGTGTCCTGGTTTCGTATCTTGTCTTGAACTCAACTTTTCCCTCGAGCGCCTTTACCTGCTCTTCGTCCAGGAGATTGCCGTCCTGATCTCGATATTCGATCTTTTCCTCACGTGCCAACACCTTCTGTCCTTGGGGTTCAAATTTGGGTGCCCCGGAAATAACTCCGTTTGGGGAATCTTTGTCATTTTCCGCCACAGGCGCTCCCTTTTCATTGTTTACAGCAGCAGCAGCAGCAGCAGCTTGAGAGCTAGGTACGGGATTTGTGTTGACTGCCGCGTAAGCGTCGTACTATACAAGTAGGTGCGTTAGTCTAGGCCTGGAGAAAAGGCGACAAAGAAAACCCAAAACCGTAGAGAAACTAACTCTAGCCCCTCTGCCTCGACGGCATACCTTGGGAAGGGACACTCACGCTTTCTAAGAAGGTATTGCAATCCCAGTCCCAAGTGTCAAATAGCTTGACGCGTTGGCATTCCGATTTGGTCCAGGCATTTCCGTAAGACAGTGGGGCGTAAAGGGCGAAAACGACTGCGGAGATAGCTAGTAATGCTACTACTCCCATTTTATTAACAATTGGGTTCTCGCGGACACCGGGAATTGCAAATCGAGCTGTGAGGAAATCGTAGAGCTGGCAAAGTGCTAGAACAGCAAAAAATAATGCCGGAAAATAGTGGTGCAAAAAGAGTTGGCGTCCCATTAAGAAAAAGGGGAAATAATGGAAGGCCCAGCCAAGGACCCACGTTCCAACTTCATAGTCAAAGCGCTTGAATGTGGTATTTGAATAGTCATTGTAGTTCCGCTGCCAGCGAAGGACGGCGATACCCTTGGCGAGGACATATACGACGATGGCAAGAGTAGAGGACCACCAGACAACTGGATTACCAATGAGGTAGATCTGGCGATTGTTCTTGCCCCAGAAATTGATACCACGACGAAGGATGGGCCAAGACTCAGGGCGCGAATCCCATGCATGGGACTCGACTAAGCCAGCATTGGTCTTCCACATAACCTTTTGAAGCTCCCAGAACTTGCCGAAGAACCCAGGGTCAACATAATTGACCTTTTCAGCATCGCTGGGTAGCGCCGGGTGCATATTAGACTCAATATACCAAAGGCTGTTTGGAATTGTACCACCTTTCGCACATGTAACTTCTTGTTGCTCAGATGCCCATTCGGGAAGTTTGACCTTGTGGGAGAATAGTACACAGCCGGTCATGATGTGGACAAGTCTGAACTTTGTCTGAAGAGTTCGAAGTCTTTCACGAGCTGGACCTGAAGCTGACTGTTTCTTGACGATCTCTACACGGAATAAATCGTTAGCATCGCCAGGAAAGCCTTCATAACCGTAGGCAGAAACCTCATTCTGCCAGTCCTGCTCACTGACAGGAGGGCGGACATCGTGAGAATGAAGGCGACGATGAGTTTGAGTGTGATAAAGTCGAATGACGTCGCCGTTTCTAATATAGTTTTCGGTGATATTCTGGACATTGTCCCATACGTGAGTACCATTTATCTCAACGCCATTTGCATCTAGAGGCTGAGTCTGATTTTCCATTAACCACACATTGTTCTCGTCTTTGTGGGGGTAGAGAGTAATCTGTTGCTGCTGGCTACCGCCGGGATACATGAGGGGGTGAGAATGAAGGTACCCTCCCTGTGTGTTGACATGACGGATGCTTATGCGACTGCCGAAAGCCACATCAGCTGGGACATCTTGCATGCCTTTGTTGTTCAAGGTAGCCTGGAACTCGGAGCTCATGAATCCATCGCCGTCACCGGGATTAGACAGGCATATGAAGTGTATGGCAAACATGGCCATATAGAAAGTCGCCGGAATGATAATCAGGCAGAAAGCACGGGCCATGAAATGCTTTGCGAAGATCCGCATGGTAACAGTCTTGGTATCTCCTAAGAGAACCCATAATTGCACCAGAGTTAGGGATCCCACCCAGGCAATCGTGAACAGGCCAACCCATTTAATGCTAACGGTAACACCTAGACCAAGTCCGGTCATAACGAGCCAAAACCACCAACTAATATCGAACGCTTTCGTGGGACCTTGTTCGTGCTGGTTCGTAAACGACGTAAAAGCTAGAGCCGTAAAGGCTGTTGCGACAACGAGCGGAGAGTCGAGCAAGATTAGGCGGGCTTGGGTCAAAAGGCCATTTTCTAGAGAAAACATAATATTAGCATTTGAATGGATAGAATAGCGCACGATGGCGTGGCCTTACCAAAGATGATTAGCGAGGCACCGAGAGCCGCAGTAGCAGTTCGACATCCGACAGCCTTTAGCGTCAAAAAGGTAATAGGTACCAAGAAAATTCCACAGATGGCTGGGAATAGTCGCATGGCTACATACGGAACCCCAGGCTCGAGGTAGTCCTTGCCAATCTCTTTGAAGTCGAAGTCACCATTGAACCCGGCCAGCCAACCAGCGAGGGCAATCAGCATTTTGGCTAGAGGAGGATGGACGTCCATGAAGAATTTTCCTTTGATATACTTGGTAGCAAACCCACCAAAACTATGGACGAAGAGACACATTAGTTCCTTTTTCTCAAAGCTGCCGACGATAGGGATTGCGCATTATGCTTACTGGACTTCGTCGAATACCACGCTGGTAGGCTGATAGATGCGGAATAGTCGTACAATGGCTCCTATAACGGTAACCAGCAGCATGACTTGGTAGTCGGATACAGGGAGCAGGAAAACATCATTGTCCTCCACGCCATCGGACGTGAAGTCATCGTGGTGGGTTTTTGCTTGTACAGGTGCTTGCGGCTTGGAGTCCGCAAGGGATGTGCCCTTTGTCGAGGGCGGCTTTGCCGCGGTGGTTTTGCCCATTGTAAGCAAAACTCAAGGGTTGATGGTGGATAAGAAGAAAAAAGGATGAGAAGAGGTCGCCGTGGCCTCAGAACCCAAACCTTGTCTGCGTACAGCCAGGGCGGCGTGGCACACAAGAATGCCCCAGGTATCACAAACTAGCGGCACGGAAGGAAAGGAAATTGACGTATGATTAACGAGAGTCAAGAAGGAAGAAAAACCGGCATTACAAAAAAACCATAGGACAGAAGGGTATCCCAGGCAAGAAGAACGAAGAACACCTAGTATAAAGAGAAACAAGGCGTATTGCTGCCGGGGCTGACGTGGTGTGAAAGGTTGAAGAATAATTGTACGGAATAAGGGGGCATATGGCTTGTGAATGACAAGGGCCAGCTACTATTTTGGAGCTCAGCCCAGGCCGTTCGACGAGGTGATGCTACAGTGGCCTTATCCAAGTTCTTGGGTTAGCGCAGGGGAGGGTCCGTCGGGGGCTGCTAATTGCGCTACTACTACGTACGTAAGTACCTACAACATTTTAGGTGCTTTGGATGACGCGCGCAGCTCTCCCGTCAAGTGGGTAAATCAGTACGGTAAGACCTTCCCGCCCCTAGCTGAGCTCAGTGGTCCAAGTGCTTACCTAAGGTAGGTGCCTACCTGGTTAGGTAAGTAACGGATGAAATATTAATCCGTCTCTATCGATACCGAGTCTCGAAGGTAGGTACCTCTTAACAGACTTAGCTAACCAGGCTACATACAGTGTGTATTTTGTCTACAGTTCAAAAATGCCAAGGCCTAAACACGCTAGCTAGGCTAGGAGAACCTGGGGGCTGCATAATCTTTTGCTAAAGCTCAAGTCGCGACAACGCCGCCACTGCTACCACTTCTTAACGAGCACTCGATAATTACCTCGCCACTGCATCTAGTAACAGCGCAAAGGAGGGTCTGAGATTGCCGAAAATAATGGCTGCAGCTACTAACGGCGATGCAGCTGCGGCTTTGGACGACATCAAGCCTCCCCAGGGTGTTATTCTGCCACCCAAAGAGTTTCGAGGTGTGTTTTCACATGCCTGTATTTTGATAGAATGCCGAAGAGAAAACAACTGACAATCCCTTGCCGTACAGTGATTCTCGAGAAGACAGCCGGGTTCGTCGCACGAAATGGCCTTCCTTTCGAAGATCGTCTCCGAGAAAAGGAGAAGAACAACCCCAAGTTCAGCTTCCTGAACCCCAACGATCCTTACAACCCGTACTATCTATGGAGGTTTAGTGAGATCAAGGAGGGCCGTGGCACTACCGTCGCCGCGGGACGGGCAGGCGAGCCTGCGCCGGCCGAGGAGAAGCCGAAAGGCCCTCCCGAGCCTCCAAATTTCCAGTTCTCTGCGCGTATGCCAAACATCAGCGCCCAGGATCTCGAGGTTGTGAGACTGACTGCGCTGTTTGTCGCGAAGAACGGACGGCAGTTTATGACAGCGCTGTCGCAGCGCGAGGCCGGAAACTACCAGTTCGATTTTCTCCGACCCAACCACAGCCTACACAACTTCTTCCAGCACCTTATTGATCAATATTCGATGCTATTGCGAGCCGGCGGGATCGATGGCGAAGGTGGGCGTGTCCAGCAGGAGCGCGTAGCTGAGCTTCAACGAAACGTCGACGACAAATTCCACATCCTTAATCGCGCGAAACAGCGAGCAGAATGGCTAAAGTATCAGGAGACCGAGAAGCAGAAGAAAGAGGAAGACGAGGAGAAGGAGCGTCTATCATATGCGCAAATTGATTGGCATGATTTCGTGGTTGTCGAGACCGTCGTATTTACTGACGCTGATGATCAAGCAAATCTACCTCCTCCAACATCACTTTCAGAACTCCAATATGCCTCTCTCGAACAGAAGGCCAAGATTTCCATCAGTTCCAATCTACGCATCGAAGAAGCAATGCCGACCGAAGAAGATAATGCATTTGGTGGATTTACAACACAAAATAATTATAACATCCCGCATCATCCCGCCTATCCAGCTCAACAACCACCTCCATCGCAACCATACCAGCCTAGTCCACCCGCACAGGCACCTTATGGTATGGCACCACCGCCGAGACCTAACGGCGCCGTTGAAGATGAAGAGTCTCAAAGAATTCGCGAGAGGGAGGAAGCTCGTGCCCGTATGCAGCAAGCGCAGGCCGAGGCCAAAGGAGGTGCTCCGATGAAGATCAAGGAGAATTATGTACCACGCGCTGCCGCCCGTGCGGCGAACAAGCAAGGGGCTCAAATGGCCCTGTGTCCTAACTGCAAGGAGCAAATCCCCATGAACGAGCTCGATGCGCATATGCGAATCGAATTATTAGATCCCCAATGGAAAGAGCAAAAGGCCAAAGCTGAATCGCGCTACGCGACAACGAATCTATCGAGTATCGATGTGGCCAACAACCTAAAGCGATTTGCTAGCGCGCGAGAGGACATATTTGACCCCATTACCGGACAGTCTATCACCGAGGAAGAAATGGCGCGACGGAAGCGGGCGGCTATGAATTCTTTCGACGGAAACCTCGAAGGACGGAGCCAGGCCCACATTAACCATATGCAAAGCGTCAATGTTGACGAGCAGATTGCTCGTATCCACCAAAAATTCGCAAAAGAAAAATAAGGCTATTAAATGAGCGTATTGTGACGTTGGGCAGAGGGCATAACGCACGAGGATAGAACATCAGTGCTGTACACCTAGATGAGGATAATCTGAGGTGCTCGAGCGAATGTAACCCATGATGCTGTATTACTAAATGGACAACGGGGATATTCGAGATAGGACCGTCGGCGCACGCGTCCGGACGTTACAGGTAATCACCCACGATATAGTCTCGTCTTGTCATGGAAGCTCATAGGTTTCAATCAGCTGCATATCTCTCTCACTTACGTGAGGTGAATCCCTGCGTTTGGTGGCGAGGACGAGATTGGGGCATTGCAACAGGCATCATGTATGATTGACCACCAGCGGGTAAAAGACAGCTAGTCGATGGGTGCGATGGCAATATGTACTAAATGGGCGGTATACCTACTTAGCTAGGCACTTCAACAAGTGAGTTTGCAAGTTCTCCGCCTACGACTATGTTACTTTGTGGAATTCTAATGATTATATTTTACCCGCTGATGAATATTGTGTTTAAAGTGTGTCACTTGTCTATTAAACAGGATGAAATTGGGATGAAATTGTCTGGCTTTGATGGAATACGCTCGGAGAAGACAGTGTCTTAGACAATACAATATTGCAACCTGTCACAATCTAATGGCAGCCTTTCAAGTTTCTTTCAATTGTAATGTATCTTGCGTATGCATCATATCACTATCCTTGTTCTAGCAATTAAGACTCCTCAGGCTCCGACTCCGAGTCGGAGTCAACAGTACCTAGCTCGACAATCAAGTTGCCGGACCTACCGATCCGATCACTAAGCGTGGCTTTCTCGTCCGGCTCGTAGACGACCCGGGGCATAGGCGAAGCAATCCGGAACCCGTACTCATGAACATAGCCTTCTGGCTTCTCCGCTGGGAGGTCTACATCGTCTCCCTCATCCACTTCCCTCTTCTCGTCCTCGCCGTTTAGTTCTGGGTTTGTAGTCAATATGTCATAACACTCGACAAATGCGTACAACTCTTCTACAGTCGTTGCCGCAGAGAACCGACGGACGATACGTCCCGCTGTCGGCATCATGAGGGCGAGCCGCACGACATCCTTGGCATTTACGCTGGAGTCCGGTTCTGGCTTGACCGTCGTCGCGCGCCATCTGCGCCATTGCTGCTTCTGGCGCTCGCGTCGCTCGGCTGCTTCGGCTTCTTCTCGAGCCTTCTTCTCCGTTTCTGCGGCAGCGGCCTCGGCTTCCTTTTTTTGTCTCGCACGTTCGCGATCACGGGCTAGGGAACGCTCGTAGGCATCGTCTTGTTCCGTGCGTAGGTTGCGCACGACTTGCTGTGCTGTCCGCTCGGCGCGGACGCCTGCAAGATCCGGCGCATACTTGTTAATAGCTGTTTGAATCTCGGCCAAATAGGTGGAAGGTGAGAGAGGGCCTGCTAGCCTTTTGATGATGCTCATGCGCGTGCTACCTTCTTTCGGCGTCAGGCAAACAAGACATGAAAATGGAAACTTGGTGCAATTATATTCCGTTGCGACCTGGTATGCTTCCGAATCGAGCACATTGCCACCCCACAGAATAATGTTATTTGCTGGGTCGTTGATGAAGTTGGTCACCTCAGGCGCGAGTAGCGTGTCCCGCGTGAACGGCTCAGTATCGTCGTGCTCCGGTGACATGAGCACAATTAGCAAGAACTTAAGATCTCGCTTAGCCAAATCTAGAGCTTGTGCGAATCCACCCTCATGAAAGGGGAGCGCGTTGGTCCCATACTCCTCTTCGAACTCGCGCCGAAATCGCGCGGCTGTGTCTGGTGGCATCAGCATGCGACGCCCCTTATTGCCCCTAAAGCCGCTCGTCATGCTCGTCGTTATCGATCGCGGGCGTAGAGAAGGGGGTAGGAAGGCGAAGATGTACACGAATGTGCGGAAGAAAGCCGACACTGCGCGGTACCCGTAGTTGAATGGAGCGAAGATGATGGCGAGGAGGAAGGGAGTGCGGCGAGTGGTGGCTGCTGCCTGAGGCACTATTCTTGGGGCAGGATCGGGTCTCTCACGCGGCCGCGGACGACCATAGGGGCTCGACGAAGCCAGAAGACTCTCTTGTAGGTTTTCATGGCGTGATTGTCGCTGTGGAGCTAGATTTCCCGCTGCGACGGCCTCGGCCACCGGATCGGGTCCCTCGCCATCGAAGAACTTGGCTATGGCGATTTGCACGTTCCATTGTGATCGCTCTAGCAGAGCCACGGCGTCTTTCGCATCTTGGGCCGTAACCTGTGTGTATTGCTCGAGTGCCGCTTGCTGGTCTGCGGACAGATGGCTTGTGTCGATGCCCGCACCACTCGCCATGACTAGTAGTCCTTGCCTACCGTCTCAAATAGCCAGTTGAACTACCAGAAGGTTCCACTTGGAGTGTGGTGATGAACCGCCCATGGATGTCCGGTTCGATTTGATCGAGAGCTCATGAGAAAATGAAAGTAAAGAGAGCAGATGGTTAGAAAGTCGTCAAGAGCTGTCTCTTCCTAAAAGCCGGAAGTTCCAGACCCCAAAATAAGAAAGTAGCAGCTTCGGCGAGGGTTATCACAAGGATCGTTCCCGGCCAAATGCCGTGAATGTGGCCTTTCTCGAGGATAATATTAGAAGCACCGACCACGTAATCCAAGTAAGATGTAGTGTACTGTAGTAGAAGACGCAGGGGGATATACGCGGTCTGTTTTTGAAGATTGACGCATTCAAGGAAGGCTGCGTGTTCAATTGAGTATGAGGATCCACCGGGATGGTCTTCAGTTCAAGAGATGACGATATACTATAAGCAGTACGGTGGGCAGTACTGCTATTATAGGATTAGCGTTAGACATATATACTCATAGAGTACGTGCTAAGGTTATGATAGTCAGACAGTGCATGCTACCTAACCTAGTGTGGAAACAAGCCATTGTTAGATGGATTATGCAATACCCATTCAGTAAGTACGGAGTACGTACTTAGTATACATGCTATCACTCGCAACGGTCGAGGCTGAACTTAGGTGCTTCAGTGCCACTCTAATTGTCTTGGCGCCCTGCCCTGGAACCACCACCGACGGGCGCCCACCAATCTGCGGCCTGTGCAAGGCATTCCGCCGTCATCCCCCACTCCCACGTCCCGCACGGTGCACCACCACAACTCGCCCGCCGCCGCCTCGCCGCTCTGCCTTCTCGGTCTCAGTGCTCGCTCGTCGCGGGCTGCATCCATTGTTGGGAACCTGTCTTGGTACGCGACCTACGACTTGCCTACTCTCACCTCCCTACCTACACCTGTACAAATTCCCTATACGCACATATATGGCTTCAGTCTCTGTGTAGTCGGCTCCTTGCTTTTAAATCGGCAATCGAACCACAGCGGCGCCCTGTCCTTTGACCTCTGATTCTTTGATCTCCGGCCTTCAACCAGCCAGCTAGCCAGCCAGCCAACCCTCCAGGCTTCAGCCTCCGACTTCTGATCTCGGAGAATTTCGCCTCTGCCGGTCTCTTCGTGTCTCTTGCGCTTGACGCCGTGTTTTTGATTCTATGGGTGAACTGCTTCACAGAGACGCTGGAAGATGGCACCGCTTTGAGGTGCTTAGCACGTCTCCTTGTCCTGGTACTGCATTGCCTCTTACAATCTCCGCGTAGGCCGATAACGACACGACCTTGCTGTTCGCCCACGCACCTCAATGCAACACCTACGCCATCTGTATATCCCCTATCGTCGTCCGTTCGGTGTGCGCCTCCCGGCCTCGTAATCCACCCTGTTGCAATTGTCTAGGCCGGATAGATAGATAGAGGCCGCTGTACCGAACAGGGTGGTCGCGCACCGGCTGCCTGGCCTAAAATCGAGGCTTCGAGACGATAATAATATCTTTGTGGCTGTTTCTCCTGCAACAATGGCGAGTACTAGATTCGGAACTGCCAACCAGGGCAGGCAGATGGCATCGCCCAGGCCGAAAACACGCGGTGAGCAGCAGCACTGACCGATCTGTCTCCCCTTGATATGGTTGCTTTATTGGGTTGAAGTCTAATTGAGCCCCCTGCCTTGCAGATTCAAAAGATACCCTCTGTCGAAATGTGTTGATATACGG
This sequence comes from Xylaria sp. FL1042, assembly GCA_022495085.1. Classification (NCBI taxonomy): domain Eukaryota; kingdom Fungi; phylum Ascomycota; class Sordariomycetes; order Xylariales; family Xylariaceae; genus Xylaria; species Xylaria sp. FL1042. The sequence continues at coordinate 18,921 of MU380489.1, forward strand.
CCACTGTCGCTATGAAGACCAGGGATGCGCCTTCAATCATGACCAGAATAGGAACTCAAATAACTCCAATGATAAGTAAGTCGCCATTTCTTCTGCGTACCAGCCTTTCCTTCTTTTTCTTCGGATGTGCTTTTCCCTAGTTCTTTCTTCGGCCCGGGGAGGGGGGGACTCATGTCTATCTATCGTTGTTCTTGGATACCAACTCCCGAAGCCGCAATACCACCTGCTCTTGACTTCAACGACACCTGCTGGCTCTTGCTTGAATAAGCGTTCCCTGCTTCTACGAAAGCTATACTCGGTCAACAGCCTTCTAGACAGGCTCTATAGCATTTTGCAGACCTCGTTGCCTCTTGCACCCGACTTAGAAGCAATAGTGTCATTTGATCTCACCCAATATTGGTATAAGAGGTATCTTTCACGTATTGTTGGGGATATTGGTCAAATCAACAAAATATATGGGCACTCTTCATGCATCGCGACATCCAGGCCTGGACAAGGCGAAACGCTTAGGTCCGTCGACTCGGGAGCAGTCCAAGAAATAGGCGACCGATGATAAAGCAACCCATGAGATCTAGGCCAGGGAGGTCGTTCCTCCTTGTTGTGTCAACCGAGAACCAGTCCACGGAATATGCGAGGCACACAGGTACCATCGGATCCAACAGTACCATCGGGTCCAAGAATACCATCGGGTCCAAGAGCCCTTAGAGGTCCTTTCGCCGTGCTACGTCAACCGAGAACCGGTCCACGGTATATGCAGGGTCCAAGACACCGTATAGGTCAGAACTCCCCGCAATTAGAACAGCCCATAAATAACTCCAATTATGACGGGTATGGGTGCCCTCTTCCAACCGTGACTAGAGGCACAGACCGAAGTACACGGGCACTGTTTCCTCGGGAATTTCAACAGACAGAACGAGTGACCGTATCGGCCGCGCCTTGTCTCGAATCACAGCTGGTTACTCTGACGCTAGGAGATCGAGTATATAAACTGGAACAAGCCCACCAACTTCCTACCCAGCTAGGATTCTTCAATCCGAAGGCTCCGAATTTTGCACAATGGCAAGTACCTATACTTCTATGTTGTGAGGGCCCTTCCGAGGGCCCTGTTGAGGACCTTGACCTCAAGCCGCTCGCTCCCGGTTTACGTAAGGAATCGGGCTGGAAGATTAAGATAAGCCCTCGGACAACAGATGTAGTGCTTCCTCGATCAATGTTGGAAGCAGACTTGCACTAGCCAGGGGATAATTCAAAATTACCGAACCTTCTACTCAATTAAGATCTGCAATAAGCCGGATCGATTTATATTCTGATCAGTTCCCGGTACCTTTTGGAACAGCAACAATGTCCCCTATATTTATTCTTAGGGAAAGCGTTCCAAGCGTTCCATCTTTCGCCACCGGCTACGGTACCTCGCTCTCGCACAGTTCTCTAGCTCTACCCGATCCTCTATCGCATATCTTAGGAGCTGAGGACCACCTAGACGAAGAGGATGGCTCCAAAAGTAGAAAAGTTCCTCGCGAGGAATCAGAGGACGACCTGCGAGCACGAGGCAGTCTGCAAATATAGAAAGAGCAGAGGAACAAACAGGGGCTGTCCTAAATCTAAATCGCCAACAATTACGCTACGAGGCTGAGAGGAGAAATACGCAGGGCAGGCTCCGTCTTCCCGTTAATCAGTCAAGATACTTCACTTCCAGACAATTCGTTACCGAAGGCTTCTCTAATAAGCCTTCGGCAAGCAGTCTGATATTATTTTATTTGTCAATGATCATATTTTCAGACATAATTAAGCAGTTAGACCTGCTGTTCTACTAGTCTTTCTAGGACTTTAGCTAGTCTTCTCAAAAGTACATTCGTCCATCATGATACATCTAGCTAACGAATTCCGCAGCCAGTCTAAAAAATCACTCAATGTGGATTCACCATCATTTACTCCTGCGCAGCTTGGCGGAAAGAAGAGCACGTTTTCGACGAATGCGGCCCCTTTTACTCCTCGAGGAGCTTCCACGACGACTAGTAGGCCCACCAGCAATAAATTCTTTGATCTCCTTATACTGATACACACTAGCCACTTCGCCATCTTTACAGCATGACTCTGGCACAACATTGTTCAAGCCAACTCAATTCACAGATTTCACTCAAAATAATTACGATCTAAATTCGACAGTATGTTGTATCAAGCCTCCCCTGTTCACATATTTTGGTTGACATAGAGCAGGACGTAGTAAATGGCACGTCAGAGAATTCGATGGCGTATGATCCTTTCATGTCGAGCGTCTCTCAGGGACTCCAGTCCTCTCATTATAATCCGTACGCTGAAGAGCACAACCCCTTGGCCGGAGCCGGAACATCCTATTATGGGGCCCAAAATACGTATTCTACACCGTCCCAACCTGTGAGTTATTCAATGGATATCCAGTCCTGATTTCAGACTAGTTAATTCGTTCCCTCCTAGCTACAATATCATCTATACTACCCACTAGCCCCCATTCGAGACAGTTTACAGCCTTATCAAAGAGCGGTTTTCGAATTTTTCCTACCAGAATCTCTTCGGGAAGACTTACAGAGAAAGTCCGAGGCGGCCAGACAAGTTCTTGCAAGCCAACCAGGCGTGCAGTCGCCTTCTCTACAACAGTATCATTCCCTGGTACCCTTAGATATCAAGCTAAAAAACACGCCGGGCATCTTCGGGCTTCCCACATGGGTGTGGAAAGCCACCTCGAAAAAGAACGGAAATGTATACTCTCTCAGAAGGGTAGAAGGTGAGCAGTCTCACATCGCGGAATAGTGCATTTTCTAACGATTTCTAGGCTTCCGTTTAACAAATGAGGATGCTATCAAGGCTGTAAATTCCTGGAAAAAGATAACACATCCAAGCATAGTCACGACGGTGGAAGCCTTCACAACAAGGGACTTCAATGACAGTTCCTTAATATTTGTTCACAACTATCATCCACTCTCGAAAACTCTAGCTGAGCATCACTTCCCGACTACTACCAATAGGTTTAGCCGTACGGTACCTGTACCAGAAAAGGTGTTATGGAGTTATCTTGTACAACTGTCCAGTGCGCTCAAGGTGATACATAAGGCAAAGCTGGCGGCACGCTGTATCGATATGAGTAAGGTGATTCTGACAGATAAGAATCGCATCAGGTTGAGCGCGTGCTCTATTTTTGATGTGATACATTATGAAGCGCATCGTCGCATCGAAGAACTTCAACAAGAGGACTTTTTCAGTCTCGGAAAGCTTGTGCTGAGCATCGGTACCAACACTCCGCCTAGAAACATACAGGACCTCCGCGCCCTCCTAGATCAATTGGGTCGAAACTACTCAGAAGAGCTGAAGGAACGAGTGGCTTGGTTGCTGAGCCCACCTCAAGCACAGTATAAGACGGCTGAACAGTTGATCCGTGATCTAGCCACTCATGTTGATGACGTGTTTGTTTCGTCTTCCAACGCGTATGACGAGGCCATCAATCACTTAGGGCGAGAGCTTGAGAATGGAAGGCTGGTACGATTACTAGCCAAATTGGGCACAATCAATGAGCGTCCCGAATTCGATGGGGACCCTAACTGGTCTGAAACAGAGCATCGATACACATTGAAATTGTTTCGAGATTATATCTTCCACCAGGTTGATACTCAGGGCAATCCCGTCCTGGATTTAGGACACATTATAAGTTGTCTGAATAAGCTCGATGCTGGTACAGATGAGAGGATCTATCTCACCAGCCGAGACCACCAGTCTACCTTTCTTGTGACATACCGCGAATTAAAGAAGCAAATTCAATCGGCATTTGGTGATCTACAGAAAGGGAATACCAAGCAACAACAGCAGACCAACAGGAGCTTCTAGTGGGACCCACAGCCGCGCCGACAAGCCCAACACGGACATCCATTCTGGAATTGAGGAACAGTATAACGCAATATCCAATTCAATAGCGCATTCGAATAGCATCAACCAGAAGGGGGTCGCGCTTCACAAAATTCGGCCCCAGTATAGGAAGAAAGCTTGTATAACGTAGAAAAAGGCCAAACGTCCTATATAATGTTCTTCATTTGGATCCAACGTTGGATCCTAGAGCGACACCCCTTATAGCGGCCCAACCTTAACTACTAAAAGAAAACAAAAAGGATAAAAGATAAATACGAATGATAAGATATTTCATCTACTCAGAGCTAGCATTTTGAACTGATTTCCAGTGCACGAGAGACATCGTATCACAACTTTGTTGTTCTAACTTCATGTGGTCACGGGCGGAATGTTAAAGTTCCCAGCGTGCTTTGATAGATGAATGCATCGAGCTACTGGGTAGATAGGTAATAGGCATTAAAGAACTGCACGCAGTCCTGGTAAACAACGGCGCTGGCGCGGGTGCGTTACCCTCGCAACAGCCTCCCCTACATTGTAGTTTTGGGATGGGCATCGAGTACTAACTGCGTAATTTTCAGAACACCGTAGGCTCGCGCGGCCCAGCGTTGAATCTCCTGGACAGCCCATCTTGGTCTTCATCAAGGGTGCGTTGGTTTAAGCTTAGATCTAGGCTCTGGCTGGCTAGTTGACTTGACTTGACTTGACTTGACTTGACTATCTTACCTCGTAAACATCCATGGAACTTACATGGTAGGTTAGGGCCGCGGGACGTCCCGCCCGCCAATCAATCAATTATCTATTGAGTTCTGTGGCTAGACATCTTAAGAGTTAGTCCTCGTCTTGTTTTAGTTATGTAAACCTTCCTCGATCTCTTAGTCTTGGCTATAGTTACGATTGGCTTCCATTCACGCCGCCATTTTAGTTAGTCTTCTCGTCTGGGTCAGTCACGCACGGGTAGAGATGGCTGCGACAGCGAGGCAGGGAAGATGTTGTAGATGGATAGATACATGTGTGAGATGCGTGAAGGAAAGTGCTAGATTCACGTATCCTGTATGTACCTGGGGTAAGTAGTTAGGCCACCGACGTCAATCAACATAAGCAAGTACTACCTACTACGTATATGGCATTTATTTCATTTAGGCAAGGTAACATTGTCTCAAGAACGCGGTTAGACGGCTACGCATGCGTAACACAAAAACTAATCCGTCCCGGAGCAAGCGAGCTCCTCGCTTATGCTTGAGCAATTCAGTTGGTCCAGTCAGGACAGGGTTTCTTTCCTTCTTTCTTTCTATTACATATGTGCAACGGTAGAAGGCAGGCGTGACATGAGTTATCATCTTTTCCCCCCTCCCCTCTCGAGCGTTGGGCGATCGGCCAGTGTGCATTGGTAGGTAGTAGCCTTATTATTATGCATGGCCATAAAACCTGCGATCATTGTATTGAGTATGTAGGTTATAGAGATCAATCTACCTAGAGCGAATAAAAAGGAGGCTTTTTGTAGCATGATGTAACTAGGCGTGCTATCACAGAGCCGAATAATATGACAAAAGCCTAAGATTAAAGTATATTTTCTCCCGAGGAAATGTCGAATTTGGGGAATTCTGAGGCTACATAGTTTCTAGTTAGAGCCGAATCTACTCACGAATTATGGGCCACATAGATATCTTTGTTGCCCTACCCCGAGAGCCCCGGTGTGAGCTTGATTCAACTCCTTTGCTCGCCTGCCATTGTTCTTTTGCCTTACTTCTTCTGGGTATAGCTTTTGTTTTAGTCCTCGTGACGTGGAATGATGGGCGTCCACGAGCTTTCTGATATTGTGCTCAAGATAAATCTCCTTGCTACCTTGTTGTATCGGTTACGTAGCTCAATCATCGCCTTGTTGCGCAAATGGGTTTTCTATCTCCTCACTTCCATCTACAGGGCTAATAACCACTAATAAAGTGCCCCGAGCTACTACGAGTCCAAGGGATCTAGTCGCTTCCTTGCCCTCGTCATCTAGTACCATAATCTGTCAGTCCTCAAATTCCCTTCATAGACATGAGTTTAATAGACAAGCAATAAGGATTGCCTACCTCGCATGACTTCTTGTACCTCATCCAGCACTAGATTCATAAGCGCATCGTATCCCTTTAACGTGCCTGTGACTATTCGCCAACGACCAGTTAGTCACTTGCGCCGGCATCCCTGTATTTGCATATGCGGGCTTTACCGGGCGGCAGAGTTGGCGCCGGGGTGAGCATAGTGAACCATACCTTCGCGTCCTCCATTAAACTTGACGGTAATCTTCTTGTCCATGTACTTGCTTAGATCGAGGATGTTTTCCTTCTTGGGTCGTTCCCGCTCCTGAGGGGCGCCGGCACCACCCGACTCCCCCCCATGTCCACCTCTTCCCCCCCTTCCACCCCGTCCTCCGCGGTAGTGACCACCGCCTCCTCGGCCGCCGCGGTGATGCCCACGGTCGGACATCGTCGGCAGTGTAGAGTAGAGCAAGCGGGCTAGACTGTTAGGAGTTCCTCACAGCCTTGCGAGATGCAATTTCGGCCCGGGTAGAGTGGTGGGAATTGGCCTGTGATGCTAGTAATTCGATGGTTACCGATCAAACGGCGGTCTAGACTGATCGGTATCGGTAGGTGACGGATCGGATGGGTAAACGGCCAATAGGACGAGTGAGGGACAGGGGTATGGAGGCGAGAAGGGCTGCCGGTGTGTTGGCCAAGCGCTCGGTGAGAGGTCTTCGTCGTTGTGCGTTTCAAGTCGTATGCCGGAATTAGACTCAATGTAACAGCTATTCGCAGCGCGAGCAAGTGCCTCAGTATTGGGAGAGAAGGTTGTGAAAGCTTCCCAGACAGCTATGGTTAAGGGAAGTGGAGGGGCAGAAGGCTGAAGAGCTCCAGCAAAGGTTGCAAGGGCTCTCTCTTGAGAATTTGGTTGCTTTGATAGGCTGGAGTATGTCAAGGAGGGGCTTCAATAAGAACCACCACAGGCTACCTACGCTAAGTAAGTACCTAGATACTTAGGGACAAAGGTAGTATACGTACATGAGTAGCAGCCAATATATACCTGGAGTAAGTACCTGGAGCTGGTACCTACAGCACACTTAGGTACCTCTTAGTTATAGTGGGGTTATTTCATCACCTTACCTTACCTAAGCTGTCGCTCGTTCATAGCGGAATTCGTAGGACATTGGACCACCTACCCTAGCCGCCAACAACGTCCCAACATTTCCTCTCCAAAATTTGGGTATTCAGCGGGGATAATACTTGGAACACTCCGATCTGGGAAATGGAAGAAAGAAGCTATGGAGACGGGGAACAAAAAGGCAGTCTTCACCCAATAGTGTCTGGCAGCCTGGCCTGCCGGCATCTGTGCTCGTCTGTCACTTATTACATAGTACAGTGCCTCGTGAATGGCAACTCTTAATGCTCGGGGCCTGCCCTGCAAGATAATAAGCACCTACGAGTCTGTACGTAAGGTAGGTAGCAATCTTCCAGCGGCTGGTTGCGGTAGCGTGCCAAGTAGGACGCACATGGAGTACCTCGCGCTAGTCATGTATGCATGTCGTCGACCTCTCGTCCAAGGGGCTCTCCAGAGGCGGTCGCCCTTGTAAAGTAGGCAGATCTATCAATCAAATCTCATTCGTCTCTGTCGCCATGCATATTTTGGCCGAGGCCTACAGCTGATACAAGCCAATAATAGCTCATCATGAGGACTGCATATCGATCCACAATCGGCGTCTGCAGAGCTGGCGGGGAGGATCATGGTGCAATGTTGGAGATCAGTGGGAGGGAATTTCTGGAGTTCCTCTCGACTCGGGCTTTTCCTCCCGTCGAACGAGGTGTATTGTTCGACAGTGTCCCTAGAGAGGATGGCTAGGAGAAGTCCCGGGGAAGGCGACATCAGCTACTGTAGTTTATATTGGGGGAACGTCGGGGGGAGTATTGGCGCGGTAATCAGTTGGTCAAACAAGCCTGGCAACTGTCATCATGGATGCAGCTCTGCACGATGCAGCTTGTCGATCATTGCCTACTTAGATGGCTGAAGCAGAGGAGCGCAGACCGAGTCCCTTCAACACTCTCAACAACCTTGTTTTTGCCTGCAACTCTAGACAGACTGGGTCGCCTGTCCTCCCGTCTAGGCTCACCAGCGACGATCTCTGCCCGGTTGCAACGACTGCGTCTAGTCAGCTCAGTCTAGCCCGTAGATTGCGCTCTGTGGACTGAGTACTGAGCAGGGAGTGAGGAACATTGACCGGAGAGAATGGTTGGCTTGCATGGAAGCGCAACTCGGGCAGCCATGCTCGACACAGCGCAGCGGCCACAACGTTATAGGTTGGTTTTCTGAGGTTCCACTGCGTCCATGGCGTCGTTCGTCATGTTGGTCGGCGAAGAGCTGGACGGGGTATCTATCAATGAATGAGCTGAGAGTGCAGCAGATCTAGACGCCTAAAGTGGGAGGGTATGTTGGCATCATGTTGCACAGCATTTTGAGGGCTTAGGTATTGTGAGTTCTAGCAACAATAGACGGCTCCCTTTGCACGCGGTTTCTCATATGTGAGTGTGTGTGTACTTCTAGTACTGAGTACATTCGTGGATGTTGCACTTGTAGAAGCTGTAACACTTAGAGATGCGAATGAAAAAAAAAAAAAAAAAAAAAAAAAAAAAAAAAAAAAAAAAAAGAAAAAAAAATTAAAAAAAATTTTTTTTTTTTTTTTTTTTTTTTATGGGGTTATTTTTTATTATATTTTTTTTATAAAATTTATAAAGTTGTTAAAAT